>JASANG010003733.1:0-169288 GCA_030248215.1 Enoplolaimus lenunculus | reverse complement strand
CCGTTGGGGGGGAACCATTGGCTGAGGTAAACCAGCCGTTATAGTGAAACCAAGCGTTGGGATGAAACCAACCGTTGGGGTGAAACCTACCGTTGGGGCGAAACCAACCGTTGAGGTGAAACCAAACATTGGGGCGGAGTAAACCACGGGGTGACTTTGTCCGTTGGGGTAAAATAGACCGTTGGGGTGAAACCATCCGCTGAGGTAAACCAGCCGTTGGAGTGAAACCAAGCGTTGGGGTGAAACCAACTGTTGGGGTGAAACCAACCGTTGGGGTGAAACCAAGCGTTGGGGCGAAACCAACCGTTGGGGTGAAACCAACCGTTGGGGTGAAACCAACTGTTGGGGTGAAACCAAGCGTTGGGGCGAAACCAACCGTTGGGGTGAAACCAACCGTTGGGGTGAAACCTACCGTTCGGGCGAAACCAACCGTTGAAGTTAAACCAACTGTTGGGGTGAAACCAACCGTTTGAGTGAAACCAACAGTTGGGGTGAAACCAAGCGTTGATATGAAATCAACTGTTGGGTGAAACCAACCGTTGGGGTGGAACCAACCGTTAGGGTGAAACCAACCGTTTGGGTGAAAGCAACAATCGGGGTGAAACCAAGCGTTGGGGTGAAGCAAACCACGGGAGTCATTGTCCGTTGGGGTAAAACCAACCTCGGGGTGAAACCAACCGTTGGGGCGAAACCAATCGTGTGGGTGAAACAAAACGTTGGAGTGAAACTAACCGTTGTAGTGAAACCAAGCGTTGGGATGAAACCAACCGTTGGGTTGAAACCAACCGTTGGGGTGAAACTAACCATTGTGGTGAAACCATCCGTTGGGGTGAAACTAAACCGTTGGGCCGAAACCAACAGTTGAGGTGAAACCAAGCGTTGGGTTGAAACCAACCGTTGGGGTGAAACCAACCGTTGGGGTGAAATCAACTGTTGGAGTGAAATTAACCATTGGGGTGAAACCAAGTGTTGGGGTGAAACCAACCGTTGAGGTGAAATCAACTGTTGGGGTGAAACCAACCGTTGAGGTGAAATCAACTGTTGGGGTGAAATCAACCGTTGGGGTGAAACCAACCGTTGGGGTGAAACCAACCGTTGGGGTGAAACCAAGCGTTGGGGTGAAACCACCCGTTAAGGGTGAAACCAACCGTTGGGTTGACACCAAGCGTTGTGGTGAAACCAAACTTTGGGGGTAAACCTCTGTTTTGGGGTATACAAACCGTTTTGGTTAAACAACTGTTGGGGTGAAATCAACCGTTCGAGGTGAAACCAAGTATTGGGGCGGAGCAAACCACGGGGTGTCATTGTCCGTTGGGGTAAAATCGACCGTTGGGGTGAAACCATCCGTTGAAGTAAAACCAACCGTTAAAGTGAAACCAAGCGTTGGGATGAAACCAACTGTTGGGGTGAAACCAACCGTTGGGGTAAAACCAACCGTTGGGGTGAAACCAACCGTTGGGGTGAAACCAACCGTTGGGGTGAAACCAAGCGTTGGGGTGAATCCAACCGTTGGGGTGAAACCAACCGTTGAAGTTAAACCAACTGTTGGGGTGAAACCAACCGTTTGAGTGAAACCAACAGTTGGGGTGAAACCAAGCGTTGATATGAAATCAACTGTTGGGTGAAACCAACCGTTGGGGTGGAACCAACCGTTAGGGTGAAACCAACCGTTTGGGTGAAAGCAACAATCGGGGTGAAACCAAGCGTTGGGGTGAAGCAAACCACGGGAGTCATTGTCCGTTGGGGTAAAACCAACCTCGGGGTGAAACCAACCGTTGGGGCGAAACCAATCGTGTGGGTGAAACAAAACGTTGGAGTGAAACTAACCGTTGTAGTGAAACCAAGCGTTGGGATGAAACCAACCGTTGGGTTGAAACCAACCGTTGGGGTGAAACTAACCATTGTGGTGAAACCATCCGTTGGGGTGAAACTAAACCGTTGGGCCGAAACCAACAGTTGAGGTGAAACCAAGCGTTGGGTTGAAACCAACCGTTGGGGTGAAACCAACCGTTGGGGTGAAATCAACTGCTGGAGTGAAATTAACCATTGGGGTGAAACCAAGTGTTGGGGTGAAACCAACCGTTGAGGTGAAATCAACTGTTGGGGTGAAACCAACCGTTGAGGTGAAATCAACTGTTGGGGTGAAATCAACCGTTGGGGTGAAACCAACCGTTGGGGTGAAACCAACCGTTGGGGTGAAACCAAGCGTTGGGGTGAAACCAACCGTTAGGGTGAAACCAACCGTTGGGGTGAAACCAAGCGTTGAGGTGAAACCAAACGTTGGGGTGAAACCTCACGTTTGGGCGAGACCAACCGTTGAGGTGAAACAACTGTTGGGGTGAAATCAACCGTTCGAGTGAAACCAAGTATTGGGGCGGAGCAAACCACGGGGTGTCATTGTCCGTTGGGGTAAAATCGACCGTTGGGGTGAAACCATCCGTTGAAGTAAAACCAACCGTTAAAGTGAAACCAAGCGTTGGGATGAAACCAACTGTTGGGGTGAAACCAACCGTTGGGGTAAAACCAACCGTTGGGGTGAAACCAACCGTTGGGGAGAAACCAACCGTTGGGGTGAAACCAAGCGTTGGGGTGAATCCAACCGTTGGGGTGAAACCAACCGTTGAAGTTAAACCAACTGTTGGGGTGAAACCAACCGTTTGAGTGAAACCAACAGTTGGGGTGAAACCAAGCGTTGATATGAAATCAACTGTTGGGTGAAACCAACCGTTGGGGTGGAACCAACCGTTAGGGTGAAACCAACCGTTTGGGTGAAAGCAACAATCGGGGTGAAACCAAGCGTTGGGGTGAAGCAAACCACGGGAGTCATTGTCCGTTGGGGTAAAACCAACCTCGGGGTGAAACCAACCGTTGGGGCGAAACCAATCGTGTGGGTGAAACAAAACGTTGGAGTGAAACTAACCGTTGTAGTGAAACCAAGCGTTGGGATGAAACCAACCGTTGGGTTGAAACCAACCGTTGGGGTGAAACTAACCATTGTGGTGAAACCATCCGTTGGGGTGAAACTAAACCGTTGGGCCGAAACCAACAGTTGAGGTGAAACCAAGCGTTGGGTTGAAACCAACCGTTGGGGTGAAACCAACCGTTGGGGTGAAATCAACTGCTGGAGTGAAATTAACCATTGGGGTGAAACCAAGTGTTGGGGTGAAACCAACCGTTGAGGTGAAATCAACTGTTGGGGTGAAACCAACCGTTGAGGTGAAATCAACTGTTGGGGTGAAATCAACCGTTGGGGTGAAACCAACCGTTGGGGTGAAACCAACCGTTGGGGTGAAACCAAGCGTTGGGGTGAAACCAACCGTTAGGGTGAAACCAACCGTTGGGGTGAAACCAAGCGTTGAGGTGAAACCAAACGTTGGGGTGAAACCTCACGTTTGGGCGAGACCAACCGTTGAGGTGAAACAACTGTTGGGGTGAAATCAACCGTTCGAGTGAAACCAAGTATTGGGGCGGAGCAAACCACGGGGTGTCATTGTCCGTTGGGGTAAAATCGACCGTTGGGGTGAAACCATCCGTTGAAGTAAAACCAACCGTTAAAGTGAAACCAAGCGTTGGGATGAAACCAACTGTTGGGGTGAAACCAACCGTTGGGGTAAAACCAACCGTTGGGGTGAAACCAATCGTTGGGGAGAAACCAACCGTTGGGGTGAAACCAAGCGTTGGGGTGAATCCAACCGTTGGGGTGAAACCAACCGTTGAAGTTAAACCAACTGTTGGGGTGAAACCAACCGTTTGAGTGAAACCAACAGTTGGGGTGAAACCAAGCGTTGATATGAAATCAACTGTTGGGTGAAACCAACCGTTGGGGTGGAACCAACCGTTAGGGTGAAACCAACCGTTTGGGTGAAAGCAACAATCGGGGTGAAACCAAGCGTTGGGGTGAAGCAAACCACGGGAGTCATTGTCCGTTGGGGTAAAACCAACCTCGGGGTGAAACCAACCGTTGGGGCGAAACCAATCGTGTGGGTGAAACAAAACGTTGGAGTGAAACTAACCGTTGTAGTGAAACCAAGCGTTGGGATGAAACCAACCGTTGGGTTGAAACCAACCGTTGGGGTGAAACTAACCGTTGTGGTGAAACCATCCGTTGGGGTGAAACTAAACCGTTGGGCCGAAACCAACAGTTGAGGTGAAACCAAGCGTTGGGGTGAAACCAACCGTTGGGGTGAAACCAACCGTTGGGGTGAAATCAACTGTTGGAGTGAAATTAACCATTGGGGTGAAACCAAGTGTTGGGGTGAAACCAACCGTTGAGGTGAAATCAACTGTTGGGGTGAAACCAACCGTTGAGGTGAAATCAACTGTTGGGGTGAAATCAACCGTTGGGGTGAAACCAACCGTTGGGGTGAAACCAACCGTTGGGGTGAAACCAAGCGTTGGGGTGAAACCAACCGTTAGGGTGAAACCAACCGTTGAGGTGAAACCAAACGTTGGGGTGAAACCTCACGTTTGGGCGAGACCAACCGTTGAGGTGAAACAACTGTTGGGGTGAAATCAACCGTTCGAGTGAAACCAAGCATTGGGGCGGAGCAAACCACGGGGTGTCATTGTCCGTTGGGGTAAAATCGACCGTTGGGGTGAAACCATCCGTTGAAGTAAAACCAACCGTTAAAGTGAAACCAAGCGTTGGGATGAAACCAACTGTTGGGGTGAAACCAACCGTTGGGGTAAAACCAACCGTTGGGGTGAAACCAACCGTTGGGGAGAAACCAACCGTTGGGGTGAAACCAAGCGTTGGGGTGAATCCAACCGTTGGGGTGAAACCAACCGTTGGGGTGAAACCAAACGTTGGGGTGAAACCAACCGTTTGGGTGGAACCAACGGTTGGGGTGAAACCAACCGTTGGGGTGAAACCAACCGTTGGGGTGAAACAAGCAGTTGGGTTGAAACCAACTGTGCGGGTGAAACCAACCGTTGGGGTGAAACTAACCGTTGCGGTGAAACCAACCGTTGAGGTGAAACCATCCGATGGGGTAAAACCAACTGTTGGGATGTACCCGACCGTAAGCCCTATAAAGTATACCTACAGAGTTATAATCGTATAAAATTACATAATTGCTGAAGGCCACGTTCGTTTCGCAAATCCTTTGGCACAGATATTCCCTAAGTACGGACCAGGATACCAGTGTATAAAATTTAAACAAAATAGGTCTGATATTATTTGAGTACTAACATGCAAACTAAACTGAAAATACGCACTTGAGAAGCGCAAAACATATATATGAACTAACGGGTAAAAAGTGCTGCACCAGAATGGAAAATTTTGTGCTGTTTCTGTAGGGAGTTTTTTAACCGTAACTGCTGAAGGCTATGCTCGTTTCGCAAATCCTTCGGCACAGGTATTCCCTACGGACCAGGATACCAGTGTGTAAAATTTAAAGAAAATAGGTGTGATATTAATATTTGAGTACAAATAAACATGCTTTCTAAACTGAAAATACGCACTTGAGAAGCGCAAACGATATATATGAACTAACGGGTAAAAAGTGCTGAACCAGACTGGAAAATTTCGTGTTCTTTCTGCAAGGAGTTTTTGACCGTACTGCTAAAGGCCATGCTCGTTTCGCAAATCCTTTGGCACAGATATTCCCTACGGACCAGTATACCAGTGTATAAAATTTAAACAAAATAGATCTGATATTATTTGAGTACTAACATGCAAACTAAACTGAAAATACGCACTTGAGAAACGCAAATCATATATATGAATGCTATCGTGTTCATATGATTATTTGTGGGTGGATAATGAATACACTGTAGTATGATTTACATAAATTATTATCGCTGGATGTGGTATAACCAGCACAGAACATTTCAAACCCATTCCAATTTATAAATTAGGAACATCGAAAACTTTTCCAACAAAGTAGATTAAATCGAAGTGTTAAATTGTGCAGTCAAAAAATATTATAATTTTTGGGATATTGTATAGCTAGGCATTATAAACGCACAAAGTTTTCAAGTTCTGATAAAATTGTTGGGTGTCCAATTCGGTCGTATACTGGCAGACCGCTTAGCAAATGACAATTAACTTCTCCACTTTAAGTGGGCGCAAACATTACACTGCTTCAGGGATGTGCTCTCGTTCTTGGTCTCGGTTTTTTGAGTTGGTAGGTTTCAAACCGAAACCAAAGGAGAAAGACAAGTTCCCGTTTTTCTGCTCAACATTCACAATAAACGGATGTCAGTTTTATTTGCTGATTTTTGACCACAATTTTTTTGTTGTTTAAATGATATTGTTATTAGCAAATTTTACGGTAATTTTTGTGTTTAGTATTATAAATTCTGAGCAAATGCAACATTTTGGGAATTGGCAGAAAAGGAGCTGCGAAATGAAATGAGCACCGTAAAATTAGTGGAAAATTGGAATGAGGAGCCTGAATAATGAACACAATTACACACATAATCACAGAAACTAAGACATGTAGGAATTGGCGCGCAAGGGGCAAAAAGAAGTGAATTAGCAAAATTGAATTGCGCATTGAACTCAGCGCATAAAATTTGCAGGAAATGATAAAGCACAACTATTGGAGTAATGAGCAAATAATGTAGCAAAAATAGAGTGACACCGGTTATGTACACATCACGATACCCGGACGGAGACCGACACGGGGACGAAATGACAAAGCTAGTAATTCGAGGAATGCCGTTGGTGGGCACCAGTGTGACTCAGAGTGCACATTGGGGCCCCACCTGACATTCGTTCCACTTAGCTCTTACGTTCCTTTTCATGCAAAGACCGACGGGAAATGATGAATGTCTTTGTGCTTCACGCATATGGTTTAATATTTTAGGTCTTTGGCATTTTGTGGCTTCGCTCTTTCGCGACATGAAAATTGAGCAAGTTTCGCTCTTCCGACCACCTAAGCACCCAGTGACAATTTACCGAATGCCTGATACTTTGGCTCTTCCGAGCACCTATACACGCGTAACGCACCCACTCCAATTGTCCTGAATTATCGTGTTACCAACGAATAATGAGGAACAAACGTATATAAATGTCCAATACCTAAACGAATCCAATGTGAACGAACGAATAACAAATAATACATTGGACGCTGCGATTGGTTGCACTGACATTATAACGAATGGCGCACGCGAACGACAACGAAACAACATAATTATTAGCGAATGCAACGAACGAAACTAGTTCCGCAGATGATATGCGCTGCCAATAACCCCAGACGTCCTGAAGTAACAATACAATGCAAATAAATGGGTTTTTGGTGTAAAAATTAAAAAATTATCCTAAATTTAAAAAGGGGGTATCGTTTTTAACGATCAAATTGTTCTTGGAAAACTTTATTTTCACACTGTTGGAACTACACGGCCCACACGACCTATGTTCGAAGTTTTGCCAAAAGTCAACGACCACACTCGGAATCGAACCACGGCCCTTTTGCACTCGAGTCAAGCGTGCTACCACTACACCATGTGCTCGATTGCAACAACTTGTCATACCGGTATCTGTGCACATGCATGGCAACGTTTTTGTTTTTACATACATTTATCGAGAACATATACCGAAATCCCTCTTTTTCACAGGCGATCGTCCCGGATAGCGAATCCAAACTCCCCGAATCCATAGACTTGCTGTTGGCACTGCTTATCTCGGTGGGCCTCTATGTTGCAACTACACGGTCTGCGCGACCCCTGTTCGAAGTTTTGCCCAAAGTTAAGGACCACACCGGGAATCGAACCACGGCCCTCTTGCACTCGAGTCAAGCATGCTATATACCACTACACCATGTGTTCGATTGCACCAACTTCTCATACCGTTATATGTGCACATGCATGACATGACAATCTTTTTGCTTTTGCACACACTATCGTGCATGCATACCGACACCTTTTGCACACACTATCGTGCATGCATACCGACACGTACGAAAATGGCTTTTCGACTTTTGAATGCAGATGACAGCGCCCTTTAGCAAAGAGTCGTATGGGGGCAAGCCTCTACGCCACCGGACTAAGCAACTTTGCAGGGGTCACCGACCCCCTACTGCCTCTGACTAAACATTTTTGAAGGCTAGTTATTCTTCACTAGAGTTGCAACATTTGAAAATAAATACCCGGATCCGGACACGGAACCGGATTTTTCTGAAAGAAAAGCCGGGACCCGGACCCGGAATTTTTAAGAATGCAAACCCGGACCCGGATCTGGAATTTTTAAGAATGCAAACCCGGACCCGGACCCGGTTTTATTTTCCGAACAAACCCGGGCCCGGATTTTTTATTACTTAAAAACTAAACATGATCCTAATTTTTTAAACGTAGGAAAGAATTTCTGTCTCCATCTATTTCTAACTGCTCAGTATTTAAAATATTAATGGGCAGTATGCAATGCGAAAAGAATAATGTCATTCACAAAAATTTATTTCAAGTAAATCATAAAACAATGCACTATCCTTGCTAGGGATGTGTCGATACCAAAGTTTTTTCTTGGTGCCGATATTGATTATTTTGAAGATATACCGATGATACCTATTCCAAGTTTAATACACAATGTTCGCGAAGCTATAGCTAGAGCCTAATAGAGCATTTTTCACAGGTTCCTGGACGTTGAAGCAATCGTTAACCAAGCAATCTTTGACTTAGGCGATAGATACTAAACTTAAGTTAAATGTCAAATTACTAACTTAAAATGAGACATGTCATGTCTGTATCCCGACCATTCCAACCGTTCCTAATTGAGCATTCGTAATCGTAACCCAAGTATATCTGCTTACGTTAACTTACTCAACAAAGCTGAAGCCTATTTACCAACTTTTTCCTTCTGCAGCTTGTTTTTACGTACGACATGCAAAAGTTGTGTTAAGAGACATGTTGGATGTGTTTTGTTTCTAATGTATGCGTAAGTGTTTTACACCGTTAGTGTTGGTTGTGCAAAATCTATTTTTGGTACGATACAGTTACTATTCAGAATGTAGGCGTATCACTAAGCTAATTTTGTTCCGGTTATTTTGTCCGGGTATTTTTGCAATACCCGGACCCGGAATAATTTGTTCTGAAAATTTTGGACCCGGACGCGGAATTTATTGAACCGAAAACCCGGATCCGGAATTTTTTGGCAAAAAACCGGGAATAACCGGAATGCCCGGACCCGGATGCAGTCAAAAATTAAAATATTGTTTTACAATATTGTCTAATTATATATTTTTAAAATCTCCAGGCCGAATTGATCATTACGTAATATATTTAAATTATTGCAAAAATCATTTACCCTGGTTTTATGTCCTCTACCTATGGAGGGTTGAAAAGCCGTAATACGTCAGGTATAACTATCCATAGTATCTAAAATGCTTAAAACTATTTTCTTGTGAAAATAAAGTTTCTTTAATTTAGTGCGCTTGTTATTATGTAGTCATACGCACTTGAAAATTCGCAGATATGAAATTGTGTCATCCAGGCTGTTCGAACGATATATACACATTTCTTAAACTTTAAAGAGAAAATTTTTTCGATTTTTTACCCAATCCCCCATTATGAAAATACGAAAAAAATTTATCGAACTATTATTAAGTTAAATCTTTCACGTTTACCACAATTTTGTAAAAAAGTAAACTTAATGGATTTTGTACCATTCTGCTTCAACAGCGTCGAATTTTGGTAACATGGGTCACTTCGTAAAAATTTACGTTAAAAATTTAAAAATGGTACATGTATCTCTTTCGAACAACCTGGACAAGATTGAATGCTTGCACTTTGCAGTTTTCATTCAAATATGGCCGGTTGCTTACGCAACTTAAAAGTGACGCTAACATATGGTTTGCGTTTGTTCCGTTTTATAAGCATAATTTCGAACCAGGGGGATTTTTCGAGTTTGAAGGCAAACGGAACTTGGGGTTTGCCGAGTGGATATAGGTTCTACAACCCTTACTGGTGAAAGGCGAGCAACATACGCAACAAGCAATGCTTTGCTGCATTGCATAGGTACTGGGGCAAGCATGTCTCGCATATTACATCTTGTGAATGTTTCCTACGATCGATTTAGCTGTTATTAATTTAACGGTAACATTTTGAAATTTTACTTTAAGATTGCGAGCAAAGTAACTTATATGTATGTACACATACGTGGTATGATATGGCGCGTATTGCATAATTAATATTTTGCAGTTAAGTACTGCTGATATTGGTTGCCATGTCTTGCCTAAATTGCTTCGTTATGATTCCTTCAACCACTGCATTTATTAAGGTATGTATTAGTATGTAAGAACGTTTTTGGAAATAAAAGGCAGATGCAGTTACGTAATTTTATGGACGAACTACACGGTTAATTCTTACTTTGGTAATGAAAGTTCGTAGTTGGTGCATCGCAACTTTCTGTCTTGAAAGTGTATGTATCAGGGTGAAATCGGAATTCAAATCCCGGTTCCGTCATGTTTTCATATTCCGGTTTTAGTAAATTTTTACCGGAATTAAATTTTGATCGGTGGAAATTTGCATTTTACTAAAAAATGACGATAAAATAAAATGATTTCATTAGTATGGTATGTAAAACCTGTCAATCACCGAAAATAAACTATCGAAGGTACGTAGATTTCGCTTCCGTGAATAATGAAAATATAAAACACAACAAATTAACTAAATACCTATCTTTAATTAAGGTTATTTCACCAATAATATAGCAAAAACAAGAAAATTAAAATGACTTTTTCGGTGGCATGGGTTAAGTTTCTGGTTGCTGTAATTTTAAATTGTAATTCCGGTTGCACCCTGTTATGTGTATACTCCAGTTTTAGTATTCTCAAAAACTTATTTCGATTTTGTTTCATATTTTTGATTTACGTAAAATCACTTGTGTATAAAAGTTTTGGAAAATGTCTATTTTTATTGTGGGCGTGGGACGAAATGTTGGGGTTTTATGTCATTATAATTCATCGCCCTCCATCTTTACTTCTGTGTGGAAGATCTTAGTATATATGCAAAAATTATCACGCAGTTTAATTGCAAAACGAGAGTAGCCTCAACATTATATCAAATCATGACAACTTGTTACTGGCATTTTTGTGCTACTTAGTTTTAAGTATGGGTACTTAAACAAGTATATATGCTTGAAATTTAATTTTTTTGTTTTTAGTTTATTACACTAACGACCAGCTACGTACCAGCAGTTATTTTTTGAGAAAAACAACAGAATGCTTGGTCAAGAGGATGATAGGTCTGATGCTTCTGACACGAAGACAGGATTTCGTGGTGTTCGCATCTCAAAATTTCGTCACGTATTTGGTTCTGGTTCGCGAAGGGTAAGGCCAACGTGTGCAAATGTAAGATTGCTTACCCTTATAGATGTATTTTTAACCTTAAAATTAACTTTTTTGTACGTCAAAGACAATTTTTTGTATAACTTTTCACTTATAAGCGTCTAAGGTATGTTTTCATGTCCTATATATACGAGCAATCATGCTTTGTTAATTTCGTTTTTTCCTTGAAAAATTTAGCCGCTAAAAATTACCTCCCTCCCATCAAGATTTCTCCCGGACCCTACCCTCCCCCCTAGTCAGCAGGGATTGGCGGTCTCGGTCAAAAACGCGAGACAGAGACCGATACCCAACCAACCGAGACCCAACCAGAATCGGAGGGTTATAGCGTGGTATTCAGTACCAGTATTTCAGCATCTATATGTGCTGACACTCATTTTACGATTTCGTTTTCCGCGGGCTAAATTTTGTTCTAACAATGTATGAACTAAATATAGCGTGGCGTGGCCTGTATGCTTATTTAAGTTCTGTTTTCAAATATTGTGCATGAGTAGAATTAGGAAAAACAGGATACCTACGCTAAACGTACATTTCGATTTAATCAAATTGCTCACACTATTTAAAATGTACTCATCATACGTTTAGGATCAATGTTACGAAGGTGTTCGAATTACTCGTTCAGCTCATGATTCACAATTCTGCGCCGTTAATCCGAAATTTATTGCGGTTGTGCTGGAAGTCGCAGGTGGTGGTGCATTCCAAGTTATTCCTCTTAGCTGGGTAAGTTGCAGTGTATTAGAGTAAGAAGAGTGGCACCATATAAATTTGATTTGCAAGTCGGCTTATAGTACTGTAAAACGCCGCACGAACTACAAAAAATGTATAACACCGCACTAAGAGTAACTATTTTTCGGTTAAACTTATAATAGTTGAGATGGAGTTTGATTTCGGCTTATTGATGTTATTTACTAGTCTGTTATTTCTGTTGTTTCACCCATTGTTTGTAACTGGACATTATCCGGCTCCGGTATTCTACATTGCCAGCAGGGTGCAATCCGAAGTCTGATTCAAAACGAGCTCTGATTCAGATTATTAAATCAATCGGAATCGGGATATTTTAATTTTAATCATACTTGTTGCGATATGTTGCATAAAAATTCTGTATTGATTATCTATTAAATTGGTGTCGATGAGTTAAATTATCAGAAATTGATTGTAGTTTAGCTTTACAGAACCAAAAATCATCGCCATTTGATTATTAGTTCCGATTACGATTCCGGTATAAGTTTGCTGTTTCGATTTCGGTTTAATCCAGTTCCCCATTGCACCCAGGTTGGTAGATTGGTGAAAAATTGAACATAACTGTATTTTATGCTATTATTTATGACTAAAATAACAAAATTTCGCTGTGGATTTTGTTCGAAATGATAAAAATATGTACTTCAAGAACCTCATTTAATATTGACTCCTATAGAAAGAAAATGATAACATATTATTGCAACTAGTACGTTACGTAGTACTAAATATAGTGTTATTAAGTTCAAGTTTTTGTCAACATATGTATATTTCTAATATCTGGGTACGATTTTTTGGGATTTGGTTGAACCCTGGCGATTGCTGATCGAATATTGTTATGTTGACTTTTTAGGTCGGCAGGGTTGAGTATCACATTGGTCGCGTTAGTGGTCATAACGGACCTGTTACAGACTTAAAATGGAATCCGTTTAATGACAACGTAATCGCTTCTTCATCGGATGATTGCAGTGTAAGGAAGTCATTTTGTTGAACTCAGTATTTTTTGAAATGATTATATTTTGTGTTAAAATTAAAAGTTTTTAGCAGTAAACTGGCATCGTAATGTCTAGAATTGTAGGATATAACTCTAATACTGAATTATTTTGTGAGCATTCTGCTTTGTTTGAAGATGTTCTTTTGAGCTGCACGTTCTGGAATGATTAAAACTAAAACACGATCGTGGCATTCGATAAGTTGGCTTTTTTGAAAAAATAGGTCGTGAGTGTGATCATATGCTGGGCGAAAGGTAACATTTTTAGTTTCTTTTTCATTTTCATCAACATGTGGCTTCCGTTTCACTCAGGCAAAGTGTAATTCTGAGTTGTTGGATGAGAAAAAATCATTGAGTAGTAGTTGAGCTATAAATTGTGTTTAGGTCAAACTTTGGTACATTCCTGACGAAGGGATCTCAGATTTCATTAGCGATTGGCTGTCAGAATTGACGAGGCATTCCCGTCGTGTCACATACATCGAATGGCATCCAACAGCAGAAAATTTGCTGGCGAGTGTTGGTTACGATTATTTGGTAAATGTTATTTATATAATTTAATATTTTATGACATTTTGACGGTTATCCAGCACAGTCGCGGGCACCGAATATTCACATAATTTTTTAAGAAGTATTATCCGTTAGACCTTTGATATCGGGTGACCGGTAATTTTTTGTTAATCGACAACTGTTAGTTATCATTTCAAACGTTAGTGTTTGTCAAAATTTGTTTTAGCTTCTCAGCACTAATATTGTCGGGCAAGATGTGCAGCATATCAAGATGCGTTATCTGGTGCCTATCGCTGATGAACGTCTTTGAAACTATCCTATTATCATGAAACGAAGGTTTAGATTTGATACGTTCAGCCTTTAAATTACGGCGTAAGAAAGACTAAAGCTTCACTGTGAAAGTTTAAACGGAAACAACGCTTCAGAACAATTATTATTTCAGGTTTTATTGTGGAACGTTTCGACAGGGACAATTTTGGTTGAATACAGCCAGCATTTGGATACAATCTATTCAGTATGTTTCAACAAAATGGGTAATTTTCTGGCGACCACAAGCAAAGATAAAATACTTCGTGTTATTGATGCCAGGTCTTCAGAGACAGTACAGGTAAGAACTAGTTTTTGTCTTTACTGGATTATGATATTCGCTACCTAACGTTAAGACTTTTATATTTTTTTTGCGCTCAAAATCATCTCGGATGTATTCTCTTTCACGTTTTTATGATTGCTGGTTTAGTTCATTTTTATGTGTTGCTAGATCGTTGTGCATAGATTCAGACAGAGTTGACAGTATTCTCAATTTGGGTGTGGTCTTTCTAATATGCGTTGGTTCGCCTTTGCTTAAAACGGACAGTTTATTTGCTAGCGAAACAACTATATATGACACAAAAAATTAAAACAAGTAGTGAGGGTGCAAGACCAGATTTTATAACCTAATACCCGTCCCCATTAAATGCGTGGAAGTTTAACTTTAGCTAGTTTAGCTTCAAAAAATTTTAGCGCAAAATACTGATCTACGCCACACGGGAGGAAATACCAGATTTGAGAAGCACGATAAGTAAAAAAAGACTTGTGCTAATCAGGGATGGGTGTTTCACTCTCGGCAAACATCGAGATTTGGCTGGTCTCGGTCTCGCTTTTCTTTAGGCTCGGTGGTTTGCAAATCGAAACCAATTGGACTAAATGTATATACGTGAACCAATTAAAATTGGCTGTTTACTTCCCTCTATCCGATGAGTTTTAATAGAAGTCTCAAGTTTCACCAAAGTGATTATTTTATTACATTATGACATGGTTGGCTCAGGCTTAGTTGTCGCTTCAGGTTAAGCATGGGCGTGGGAAAGTAAACAGGCAAATAAAATTGCACAGCACAAGCGGAGTGAATGAACTTTTTACATAGTTGATCACCAAGTTATGCTTTCTATAATATTGGTACTGTCGGTCGCATATAATCCGCTTAAGTTTATTTTCGTATATTGTGTGCGACGTCTGTTATAATTGGAGTTGGAGATATTTTTGTGAAGGGTTTCAATCGTTGCGTTTGTCTCAACATTCCTAAGTGTTAAATAAAGTAAAAAATATACCATTGTGTGAATTAAACGGCAATTCAAAGCAGATAAAAATATTCAAAACTTGTATTTTCGGTGACCATTAAAAATTGACCGAGACAAAAAGTGTCGGTCTCGGTAGGCTGGGTCTCGGTCTCTGTCAGTGTCTTGCTTTTTTGGCCGAGACCACTTATCCCTGCTGCTGATTTTTCCCCTCGACGAGTCATTAATTTAATTCTGGGTCCCGCTAGCAGGGTGCAACCGCATACCAAAAGATGCCTGAGCCGGATAGTTAATTAAAATCAATACTAAACGGTATGTAAATATCAAAACGTCGCTAAGAATTTTTTTAACACTTACAGAACGACCCTATTCCGCTATTCAGTTGCAATATTTCTTTGCCCCGTGTTACTTTTAAGGGCATCCAGTTTTCCCTAGGTCTTAGGACTAAGCTTTTATTTTCGCTTAGGACTAAGCCTTTTCTTCTACCTTAGGCTTACTCTTTTTTGTTCAATTAGAATGTAGTACTGTTATTTTTCTTTTAAAGCTGCCGGGGTATTCTTTAAAAAATTTGACGTATTGCATATCCAGTTTAAATTCTTTAAGCTAGCGATAGTGAAACGCAGAGGAACAAAAGTAGGACAGGGAGACAAATATTCTTTTCATCATTGTTTCAGGAAGGTTTTGGTCATATGGGCTCAAAGGCATCTAAAGCTGTATTTGTTGGCAATGATGATAAGTTGCTTTCAACAGGCTTCAGCAAAACTAGCGGCAGACAAATTGCATTATGGAACAAGGTAGAGCATTGATGCAACATGTTCGCATCTGCTTTCACGAGTTTTAGTACACACGTCCGTAGCATTCAGCGAAAGCATGTATGTTTTGTTCTTATCAATCAAAATTTGGATGTCAGTGTGTTACACAGCGAACTTAATAGTCGGGTAAGAAATGTCTGAATTGTGGTGTAGAAACAATATTTAAAACGATTTATGCTTCCAATTTATACTTAACCAGTATAAGTACTTGTTTTATGTACTACCGTTTTAAGGATGACTTATCATCGCCTTTGAAGCTGATTGAAATCGATTACTCGTCTGGCGTGTTATTTCCGTTCTATGACCCTGATTTGAGCATTGTTTACGTTGCAGGGAAGGTATGGATGTCGAATTTATTTGTATATTGAGCGAAGCGTTTTATATTTTGTGCTTGGGAGTCGAAAGGCGGATGTCCGTCCGTCTGTCCGAAAAGAATCTCAGGAACCGCAGAACCGATTTTGATAAACGTTTTATTTTGTTTAAAGCCTGTAATCCTGAGGTGTTAACCTCGCATTGGTGTTTTAAAATTTTAAGCCGTTTGTTAGCTACAGGCTCATTTGCATAATTGGTTTAGCCTAAATTGGGACTTTTTAAGATATTTCACTAGTTATCAGGGTTACAAGCAATCTTATTTCAGCAATAAAGTGTTTTTGGGTGCGAGTAATCTGACTAAAATGTCTACAAACCTTCAACACGGATAATTGAATAGTTAGCTAATAGCTAATTTGAATATTAGCATAATTGATAAGCCTAAATTAGGAATTTTTGCAATGTTTCACTAATTATTAGGGTTACTGAAAGCTTTTTGGTTGCGAGGAATCGGAATAAATTGTTTACAAACCTTCAAAACCGATAAATGAATAGTTAACTAATAACTAAATAGCATAATAGCTTAATACTTAAGAAGTGTGTTCGAGCTTCATTATGCATGTTGTCCCACTACGACTGGTTTATGTATGTAGTCTGTAGTGACTGATGTATTAATGTATATATTCGTTTTAATGTGAGCGGACTCGTTCATCATGAGCCTAATCGTTGCCGTCTGATTTTGGGTTTGGCTGAAAATTTTCACAACGGCGAACTCATAATTTTTTAGTAGTTACCAGAAGTATTGTATATTCGCGAATTCAAACGTTTTGACGGAAATGGGTATATTTCTATGCGAATTTGCAAGATATGAATATACTTTTTAGGAAGCTATTTTGAGATTGACAAACAATAATGTTGAAATGGCTCGACATCGTGCATTAAGTGTTTATAGCGTGTTCCTCAGCTTTTCGATTTAAATAATATTCAAATCAATCTATGTGTTTCGTGAGGAAGTTAATTGTATGGCAAATTAAACAATGCAACAGCCTTTGGCTTGCTTCATATATCTTCGACTGTTTAGGTTGTTGGTTTGGCTGAGCGTTGGAATGGTTGCCTAGTGTTATGCGGTGTTCCTTCGCTGTATTCAAAGTTTGATGAACAGTCTTTTGTAATCCTCGAAGCATTGTGAGAACCTACATCTGATTTACCATGGGGCGCCCTGAGGATATCAGCTGACTTACAAGCGATGCTGAACTTTTCTGAGGGGGCAAAATTTTTCTAAACATACTGAACTTCTCCTGCCCCTCTTGTGACTTCGTACTTGCATCAACATTGACAAACTGTAAAGCTTAATTAAATTGGAAACCACATGTAAGATATGCGCAGACGAATGTAGTTATTTCATCAAAACAGTCGTATAATAACGCTGGCATTTGATGTCGATTTTTGCTGGAACAGGAGCTGTATATCTTCGCATCCATTGGCATGAATTGGACGTGTTGCGTTGCAAGTTTTTGAATTTTAATTTAAATTTATTAGTTTATTATCTGCACCCAAAAAACATAAAACGCTACAACCGCAAATTAAAACAATCTTTGTGTGAATAATTTTGATAATAAATAGAAAATACATTTTTTAGAATTCTGCACGTTTTGCACGAGTGAAGCTATTTCTTATATTTCACTTTTAAGGCGCCATTTTATAGCGTTCAAATTAAGGTCCACCAGTTCAAGCTACTTATGTTTTTGTTTTGCAACACTCAAAACCGAAAGTAATTCTCTGCTAAATACCCTCGATGATAAAATTTTCAACCGTTATTTTCAACTGCAGATGACTGCTTATGCGCAGTAACCAGCCATCGTACCCTATGCCCGCGATCGACTCTGGTCACGTACCAGTCCCGCACTTTGGATTGCTTGCCTGTAAAATTCTTTGCCAGTACCTAAGTTGATATTTTGGATTTGTTTTGATGGTTCTTGTGTGTTGCATGTATGGATATTTAGTAATATGTCTGTAAAGAAGCTAATTACGATAGTTATTACCAATTGCAACTAGCAATAAATGTTAGAGTTGCTCATATTTCAACACTGGTTTGGGTGGTATGTTTTCAAACTTACGAACTTGTGCCATATTTAAAATTTTGCACCATGCTGATTGTCAAAGCTCGTCATTCAATGTTTCAAAAGTTACATGACCTATCACTGTCTGTGGCGATACGTGCTACTCACATTATTTTTACAATACTGGAAGCATTGAAACCGGTATCCGTTGTTTTTGAATAAAACAATATCGGATTTCAAATATAAACCATGTTGTTTTGAATGTCCCGGCCTGGCTGTATATATTTTTATTGTTGGCCGAATGAGCGGGCTCATGCGCTTAATATGTTTGCACCATGGGTTGCCCAGCTGATTGTGGGTATACAAAAAACGTTTCGTGACATATTGTAGCTGGGGTTGCCTGGCGGGGCTTTTCAGATTTGCGGAAGACTTATTGGTGTTGATGTTTCTATGGAATGTTTATTTTCTTTTTTTTTGTTTTTACACAAACATGATTGATTTGTTGTGCGGACTGTGACTGAATCCACTATCGCAGTGCTGTGAAGTCTGAAGTCTATGATTTTTGGCATCTTTACACTTCGTTTTTGGAGCCGATGGCATGCAGGCATTTTTTGTGACGTGAGTTTAGTTTCGTCTTTTTTTCTCGTTGACGCGGTTGTATATATGTCGTAGGGCAATCTGCTATTGACGACAATTACTAATTGGCCAGGCCAATCTGCCATTTTGCCTAATAGCAGTTTCGCCTGGGCTAAACTGTAATTAAACTTATAGGCCAATTAGATTTGATTATTTGGACGAACGCAATGCTGTTAACGAATCAGCGTCGGTTTTACGTCATTGTTGTATTGCAACATCTTATAATCACTATTTGGTTTAGGAAAAAATCAACTGTTTGCTCAGAATAGCAGATTGGCCTACGACACATATACCTTGTAGAGGTGTGTGCTTAACGGGATATTCAACAGGCTGTACTGCTGTAGCCAAACTGTTGGTTCAGGGAGTTTGTATTTGTTCTTCAAATATGAGTATTATTGCGTTAGAAGAAAGGTTACCGGCTGGGTTGAACAATGGTTCTGCGCAGTGCAGTTTCTGCTTTTGCTGCAAGTTACCCTATTTCAGCGCTTAGTTGTTCAGCTACTGACAGAATAGATTCCGATTATCTTATTTTCAGAACACGCGCAAACTAACTATTGTTAAAAATTCGTAAAACAAAATCAGCATTATATATACCTTTATCTTAGTATAAGCGCTTAACCCTTTACCGCATGAATGTTTTCTTTTCTATTTTAGCGGACACTTATTTTCAAGCTAGGATTCCAACGCATCAGATATGATTTTGTACAAACACTGACACACCGAAACGAGAAATCCTGGTTTGAAAGTTTGGTTAAAAAGCTAACAGGTTTTGTCTCACATATGTAGTGGTTGCAATAAAACGCGTGGGAACTAATAACAGTTTTATTACCTAATAGACACAACTGAGACAAGAAAGCATATCCGAAATTTAGGTTTAGAAACTAGCACACACTGTTTCACGTTTCTAGTGGTTTATTAAAAAGTTAAAAACGCGTGGGAACGTAAACATTTGACTGAAAGTATATTTACATCTTACACAGTGTAGTATGTAATGTAATGTGTGCTAACAGTGAATCAATCTGACAATCTGACCCTGGCCCCAGTAAAAATCCCTTCCACGGGGCACATCTATTTCAAATTATAAATATACTATGTCAAATAATTGCGGTCCCGACGTGAAGCATTCCCAATTACGTATTATTTGGTAGATTTCGAGAGGTTAATAATTATGGTGTAAAGCCAGTTTTCTTGGTATGGTCAATTGTTTAGCATATATAGGTTTTAGTAGTAGTTTTTTAATAAGATCAAAAAAGTTACTCTGCAAAAGTTAGCAACGAAACACTTTCTTGGTTTTTCACAGTTTACGAACATGATCGATCGAGCCCCACCACAACAGGAGCAAAACTCATGCGAAGGACACTCTCGATGTGGTATTGTATCGCCTAAGCTTGCTTTGTTTCAACTGCGGATCTAGGAATCGGATCCCTCACCTGAAGCTGCACCAGACTAAAAATTCGTATCGTGCCTTGTTTGTGCTAATAAGATTGTGTCTGGCTTCTCGCTCACAAGGTTTTCTTCCTTCGCTATTTCACTTTCACCTCAGACTTCGTGTTCAGGAATTTGAATCACCCGCCAGCACATAAATATCGGAATTTTTTGTCGATTCGGAACCACCGAGCTTCATGTGAGAGGATTTCAATCGTTTAAAATATGTGCGGTTTAGCGAGTTTAAAGGCAAAATACTAATAAATGTTTCGGGCTTTGTTCGGACCCGTACCGAAATTTTGCCAGTTTTGCCTTTTCGGTCCAATTTCGCAGCTTCCGATGAAATTGTCATTTTCAGTGTAGAGTATCGTCCAGAAAGGGGGTTGCTCGGTCAACTTCATATCGAATCACAGAGAAATCCGTTATCTGACACTGTTTTGCTTGTTTATAAGTATGTTATCACAGGGCTGGTTACGACTGACTAGCGACATTATATAGCGAATGGTTGACTTTATGTTATGCGTACTACTTGGTTTTGATACAAAAATCAAATGCTTTTCGGCGTTCGTGTCCTGATGCCGATCCTTGATTTTCAACAATTCAAAAACGGACTTAATTTGACAAAAGATGATTCCAGTGACCCCAATAAAATTGAGTGCGGAAGTGTATGTTGAACTAAGTATATATATGTGGAATCCTAAATCTTGAAATTAGAAAAAAACGGTTTGAGTAGCATATACGAAGACAGAAAATAAAATATATGTTGCAAATCTCGGCGAAACGTTCCTGTTTGGCATAAGGCAAAATCGTTTTTGAGATTATTACCGTTTGCGATAGGTATAAAATTCGGTCACCCGTCAATCTTATTCAAGTATCCTTGTATACATCGAGTGAACTTGCTTGTTCTTTTTTGAGTGAGACATACATAAACTACTGCTACTATTGATACGGCGAATTGTTTCAGTTTTGTTTCTTTGAAAATGCAAAGTTTGCTGAACGTTTTTTGTGTTTGCTCGTATATAATTTGTATTGTATTCACAATGGTGTATCTGACGTGAAACTTGAGTTTCTATGCAAAGGGCGTCATCTATGACGGAATTAAGGCTCAAACGAAGCGTTTTGGGGGACTTTTGTCCATGGGTTGTTTTTTTGTTGCATTGTTTTCGATTATTAACAGAAGACCTCCGCCGAAATTTTTACGCAGCGAACGCGTTTTCCAAACTACTCGTCTGTCCCTGTTTGTGTTGTTGCGTTTGTCGTCAGTGTACCGGTTTACAAGTATACAAGTATAATTTTAAAACGTGTCAGCGATATTTTTTTCAAAGTAGTATACATGTGCAACAACAGACAAAACAGTCGGGAAAGATATTAAATGCGTTCTTGAATTTCAGTTTTAATAATTTTGCCATTAACACCTTTATTTTGAGTTGCGAATTGAAATTGGTCAAAATTAAAGGTTGCTTTTTTGAATTGATGGTTTTTAGAGAAGATAAACGTGTTTCTGAACGTGACGGGTTGCATTTTTTAAAACTAGCGTCAAATTAGTGTTTTACAGTTTGTAAGGAGTCACAGTAGTCATGCGGGAAAGCTTGAGATGTTTAGTACAATTTGAACTGTTTTGTAAGCTCTACTTAGCTGCTAGCTCAAACATTAGTATTTTAGCGGGAGAAGTGTAGTTTTGAAAAATTGAAATTTGCACGTTTAGGTTTGCATTTGAAACTTGATCTTAACATACGTATCGCTCAAATGCCGGCTGGTTTTGTTGCTGAATGTTTTGATTTTTAAAAAACATAGTTTCGTTGGTTGTCTACGTGCCGGTTTGTACAACGTCACTCCATTTTTTTCTTTATTTTAAGTTAAAATAAATGAGCGAGCAGACTCTCGACTGTATATTTTGATTTATGTTATCATACATAAGCGGTACATGGCAGTATTGGCGAAGCAATTAGTGTCTCTATTATTAATCGGTTATTTTGTTTTATATGCTGTTTAAAAATTTGGGGTTTAGTTTGATTTAGTCGTTTTATGTCGATTAAATGTACCTATTTTCTGGGCTCATATTCTCAAACGCGTGCAGAACGTACATATAGGTTCTATACACATTTCAACAATACGGGCCCTAGTCACACGGCTATCTCTGTTGATAGACGCAAATCATATATAGGTAGGTATGTAGGGTCTTTTCCGTTATCCTCGCAACCGGTAGTTGCTCAAAAACGGTCGGATTTCGAAATTGTTTGCATATTTGAGCTTTACATGACCTCCCTCGACTATTTAATACCCAAATTTGTCCTTTTGAATTTTTTTTCGCAATCAAACGTCTAATTAACGAGTTACGGTGGAATTACTGATATGGCGCCATCCCTAAACGTTGACTAACTGGACATTGTTGGAAACCTAACACCAGTCGACTCAGCGCTGCAAGCCGCATCCAATGATGTACAATTCGCATAATTTTTTGACAAAAAATTTTATATGTGAGACCTTGGGACCTTAAAAAATCAAATTTTTCAAGAATGCAAATTTGGGTGCGAAATGATCAGGGGATGTCATGAAGAGGTCAAATATGGAAAAGTTTGAAACCCGGCCATTTTTCCACATGTCGCCTTCGTGAGAACGGAAAAGACTCTGTATATATTTAAGCGGATCTGACTGATTGGGCGCATAGGATGACTCCTGAATTGTTTAGCTCCTTCGAACATTGGTCTTGTTTATGTGTACGTAACACAGGGTTGCAACAAAAGTTCGTATTCGGCTTGTTAATTTGTCATGTCAAACGGCTACCAATTTTAATTTTAAGCAATACTTTCATCCATGTATATGGAGAAATTTTTCGGAGTCAGTGTTCTGATACGTTAAGGTCACAGTGGCTTCTGTTCGGGTTATGAACGAATGGAATCGTGGGTGCGGTGTAATCCTTTCAAGGATGCGCGGTTTGAGTCTCGGTGTATGGATGCTGTTTGGTCTCGATCTCGGGATTTTCGAGTCTCGGCGACGTTCAAACCGAGTCTAACACTCTAGAACCAAAATTTAACCGAGACCTTGTCGTCCGGTGTCGGTAGGTTGGGTTTTGGATCCAGATTTTTATTCGAAACCGCCTATTCTTATTTTGTGTACGATAATATATGCTGCTCCTGGTATACGTAAGTTTAATTGGAGCAAAACTCTTAGGTTTGTTTGTTTGTTTTGAATTAACTGAAATGTCATATGTTATTTGGTCACGTTGTGGGTTTATATGTACAGTTTGAATGTAGACAGTTATATCAGCATTCGGAGTATGAAATTTATATCTAAACGCATACTTAAAGTGCATATATATGTTATTGATTTTCCATAATTGTTTCTAAGCTGGGCGCAAAAAACGTGTTTGTAACTGCTGCCCAATGTTAGATGGAGTCTTTATTGAGCTTGATGGTTATTTTTAGTTGATTGTGTTTATAGTTGAGGTTAGTTTTGAGGAACGTTTAAATCCGCATTTATGATGAATGTTTGTAGTTTTCGTTTTCCGCGAGATGTAACGAATTGCATAGATAAGCTAGTGTATGAAGTTGCAGTTCGATTTCTCTATTTGATGACCAGATAGATATACAAACGTTTCACTTAGCAGGTTTTTTAACTTGCTTGCGTTAAATGAGATCGAAAGTAAAGTTAGGAGTCAAGGTTTGTGGCTGTCGCATGGTATCAGAATCAGTTATGAATTGAAATTCAGCTTCGCTTCCAAGTATGAAGTCTAACGTGAAACCAATTCACAAAATAGAGCCGCGAAAATCCGCAGGGCCATTTGAGATGAATTTGTATCAGGTAGTTCACAATTCAGATTAGGTACTGATACTTTTTTTCGGTTGGATTGGAAGCGATGGCAAGAACTCGATGTTCTGAATGTATAATCATAACGCTGCCGCTGGCAACAAATCTGGGCCTAAGATTACTTTGGCATTCTATTTTTACGCGATGCGATGGTAACTTTATAAGTTTAGCCAGGTATAAACTTGAATTTTCAGGGCGATGGAAATATACGTTACTATGAAATTACTGACCAATCACCATATATACACTATTTGAGTGAGTATCGAACGTCACAACCGCAACGAGGATTTGGAGTACTGCCAAAACGAACGCTCAAAGTGAAACAGTGCGAAATATTTCGATTGTATAAACTGCATACCACTCAAACGCTTGTAGAACCTATTTCTTTCATTGTGCCACGTAAGGTAAGTGCTCTATGTAAATAATAGAGTGTTATACTGAAAACTGCTGGTTTAGTATAGTACGACACGATGGTAAAGTTTGGAATTTTTGTCACAAAGATTTACGGTTTGAACAGAAAGTCAGTCGTAAACAAGTTACTGGTATACATTTTGGTGATTGCTAGTAAAAGTACGGCAGGTCCATCATAATTAAGGATAATGTAATTAGCTTGACTGACCAGCAATGTCAAACAGTGTGCAAACGGTATTCGCATTCCGATTAGAATTCCTATTTAAATCCAGTTTCGATTCCGATTGCAGGCATAATCTGAATCGGAATCGCTATTTATCGTTTATAACCCGTACTATTTGTAATTCGCAATTTGACCGCAATTCTGTTCAGTTTCATAAACCTGGTGCTTGTATTAGTTATTACCGCGCATTTGTTATATATAGTTATGGAAATCATCGGAGTAGCATGAATATTGATTTGTCGCATACTGATTACTATTCAACCAATGTATCCATATCGGTTAAATCAGGGTATCGGTATAAGTATTTTTAGCGCCTACCGATACCGATATTAATGCTTTTAATTTTAGTATATTTTTAGACAAAGTGGTGTGAATTAAGAAAAAATCACTACTCTTATTACAGAGCGATTAAAAATACTAAACGTTGCTTAGGCGTTCGCTAATAAATAAATTTTACTTTGACGAAAAAAGTGGGGGCAGGACAACCGTTGACAGGTTCGAAGAGAGAGGAGAATCTTTGGATGTGTAGTTGCCAGCTGCACACTAGATGATCACAAAACCACCAAGTATTGGTATCGGTATCAGTATCCCACCAATTGCGGTATATTCCAGTTCCGTTTTGCACTCTTTAATGAAGTGTTGTTTTTGATTTAAGTCGGAAGTTTTTCAATCTGATCTCTATCCTCCGAGCGCTAGCCCAACACCTGCAGTAACATGCGATGAATGGTTGTGTGGTATTGATAGAAAGCCAGTTGTTATGTCGTTAAGGGTGAGTTTCATTAGAGTTTGTAGCAAACTGTTGCTGTATGTATAATAATTATTTTGCATCCAATTCGTTGAGGTTGTATTTTAGTTAGTATAATTCTTGTCCTCCAGTCTCGGTATTGCGCAAATTGGGTTTATTCCCGCTGTTTAATATTATATCAACTTAAAGACAATTATAGTTAGTCCTGATCGCCTATTTTGTTATGCAACAGATAGATAGAGGCCGTACGTCTTAGAAACAATGTGTAAGTTCAAGTAGTTTTTCAATTTTAAGCATGTTCAAAACAAATAATATAATTGTCATGTCTGTAGTTTTTTAATTTTTAAGCAAGTCCGCACCGATACCATGGCGACCACTACTTGTAAGCCGGTAATGTTACGAAAAGACGTTAAACAAACATCCTGTGACGCTTCAGACACTGCAACTGGGTCGGCGACGGTTTTAATCACATCCGATTTGAATAATGATCGAAAGTTTCGATTTTTGTCATCAGTTACTCGACCTGACTATCGCGAAGTATCGCTACGGGAAGATTACAATGAAATATTAAAAGAAGCAACACTTCGTGCTAAAATTAAGCTAACACATCAGCGTCCAGCTTTGGAAATAAACAAGTAAGTGACGTCGAGTCGTAAGTAAAGGCATGACATCAGTGCTGTCAGGACTTTATTTTGGAGGGAAATCCTTTATCTGGAAGTTTGTTGTGAGCGAGCGTAGCGAGCAACAAAATTGTTGGGCTTTTCAAATCGAAAAGGTTGTTCTAGCTAGATTCTCTCAATAGTACTTTTTTGTCTCTCTGGAAGTGTGGGAGTAAGATATCTCCCGTAGTACTTCTGTTGCCTATGCCACCTGCTGTAAGACTGTTTTGGTTTGTTAGTTGGTTCTATACTAGCATACGGTTTTGGAAACGGTATAAAATTTTGTTGCAAATTGGCATGCGGCGTTCTTCGGTACACTGGTATGGCAACTCGTCTGAGCTCTGCAGAATAGTTATAACTGACTGCCGTTTGCATTTTCTGCAGAAGCAATGAAGACAATGAAATGGACTCACACGACAGCTTGCGACCATTGAATGGAGCACGGCACAGCGCTCGTTTAATGCATTCAAACGCGGCTCGAAATGGACATTCAGTGCGTCCTTGTGCACAATCGACACAGCATCTTGCCGCTGTGACATGTTCAGGATCAGGAACAAGCTCGGGAGATGAAGTTTCACCTCGGCTTAGCAAAGTAGCAAAAGGAGCTCCGCGAGCGTATGATTCTACGCCAACAACACCCGGTGTTGATCACAGGTACAGGTTTATCAGTAATGCGCCGCTCGCAATAATTTTCGAAAGGTGCCGTAATATCTCTTATGGGTCTAGGCTATCACGAGGTACAGGTTTATCAGAAATCCGCAGTTCGCAATAATTTGTCAACGATACCATGAAATCTCCGGACCAGGACAACTGTCACGAGGTGCATGAAAACCCTGGTCTATTAGAGATTTAACAGATTTGGTTATAAAAAACCAATGTCAGACTAAGCTGATTGTCACCTTTTGCCATTTTTACATCTAATGTAGCTTGCAAGGTCGCTGATATCATGATATGAGCTCTGTTTTTGTTCAGTATTCCAATAAAACGGAAGATAGATTGGGTAGTTTGTTATGCGGATACTGTGTCGGTTTATATGTCCAGAATTCAACAGTCTGAAATGTTTTACTACGATTTTGCCCTGGTTATTATACTTTCAAATCTGCCTTTACGCATCAATGGTGTAGCTTGCAAGGTCGCTGATATCATGATATGAGCTCTGTTTTTGTTCAGTATTCCAATAAAACGGAAGATAGATTGGGTAGTTTGTTATGCGGATACTGTGTCGGTTTATATGTCCAGAATTCAACAGTCTGAAATGTTTTACTACGATTTTGCCCTGGTTATTATACTTTCAAATCTGCCTTTACGCATCAATGGTAATATTCGGTACTGCCGCCGTTTAGACAAAATAATCTGTGCGCGCCGCGTTTCAGTATTTCGAAGCCGCCATATTTTGCAAACACTATCGAGCGATTGTCGACAACTTCGGAAGATGACTCGAAATCGCCATCTGGTCTTAATGTTTCCAAGCAACTTCAGAAAATGCGTGATATATATCGTGCATCATCGTTTGATCCGGTTCACGGTATGTTTTGTTCGAATAACGTGTTTGAAATCAAAACTGCTGTGTATTTTAAAATTTGTTTTTTGTTGGCAGGTCCTTTTGTAGTTAGCAATGATACGCAGTTTCATATTTAGTTTTTATCAAAGTCTAATTCGTACTCAAATTCTACACCCAGTCGAGAATGGTGTCAGAAATGTGTTGGGATCGAAATCATTTTCAACCATTGGGTTGTATCAATTTTTTACGTATGAAGTAACACGCACTTGCATTCCTTTGACTAGAACAACTTTAAGCAAGCTCCACTTATTTAAATATCGTACACGGAATTTGTTAAGTTAAACAACGAAACTCGAAATAACATGAAATATGAATACTGTGTTGCACAATCATATTATGGAACACGCTGATACTATACAATAATGAGGTTGAATGACGTCATGCGCGCCGTTTTAGATATCTGGGAGCTATATTTTAGAACACACTTCAAATGGCAGCATAAGCGATTCATCGCCAGGATCTCACAATATTACCAGTGTCTCTGATCGTCAACCTTATGTGGCTGCTTGCAGTGCAACAGGAACGTTAAACAAAACTAAGCATACTTCACCGCTTGCAGCCAAACGCGAAAATTGGAACCAGCACAAACGTCATTCGTCGACTTCGACAAAACCAGCAATTTTAGGGCGGAAGCCAATTTGGAGCAGTGAAGATTTGTAAGTGCATCTTCGAGAGTATTAGCTTTTCTATGTGATATAATAACATAACATAGTTGTTAATATTGCAGAAGTAAGTGATTATGAATTTTCATAGTTGCACAAAAATTGGCACATATCTGGACAACACGCAAAAACTGTGAAAAAGCACAAAAAACTACAAAAAATCATTTCAAATAATTTCTTTTTAAAATTTTCAT
The DNA here is from genome assembly GCA_030248215.1 of Enoplolaimus lenunculus. NCBI lineage: Eukaryota > Metazoa > Nematoda > Enoplea > Enoplida > Thoracostomopsidae > Enoplolaimus > Enoplolaimus lenunculus. The sequence continues at coordinate 140,719 of JASANG010003733.1, read as the reverse complement.
TATTTCGGCGACGACCAAAATTGACCAAAACCGAAACTTTTCATGTCCAATATAGAAGTCAATTTTGGGTTTCGCTTTTTAACCGAGACCGCCATCACCGCAAGTCTCTTGTCTGAAAGGCGTTTACAATCGCCGTTTAGTATAAGAACAGGAATTTGACGAGCTCTCACGTGATGTGGAGATTTTGTACTGCCCATGTGTAATAATTTGTTAAACACTGCGCACCGTGAATTTGTTGCACGTGACCAGTTTGCAAGTAGTTGGTCATAGTATTATAGTCTTTGACCGAAATGATTAATGACGACGAATCAAAACCGTTTTTAAACACGTTAATTTTCTCTAGTATTTCGATAGCTTCAATACTGTATTATTTTAGAATTGTATCTTCTGGCAGTTCTTCAAATACTACGGAACCGCTTACACGGCCCGGCCGCATTGGCCCGCGGCCAATTCTACCAAACAGTGCTGTGTTCGATTACTCAAATAGTGTCGCAACAGCTCAAGTTGCACCATTCCGTATAGCTCAGAAAAAGCCGGCACTAGCAACGCTGGTTATGCCGCCGAGACGCGTTGTCAACCCACAAGGATATAACTCCAGCCCAATCTCAGAATCCAGTCCAAATGGCAAGTTGTTGGCATTAGTTTTGATTTATCCATGATGTTATTTGGAATTTTTGGCAACACATTAGCGTAACTGGAATTTTACACACTGTTGGATATTACATTGCTTTTTACAGGAGTTCACCAAATTAAATTCGCAGTAATCGCGGTTGCGTCTGCGGTCGCGGTTTTATATTCGTGGTTGACTTTTCATTGCCATGGGGGTCGCGTTTGAACGTACGCTTATAATTTTGTTTACAAACGGTGGAAAAAATTTAATACAAGCAAAAAAATTTAATATAAGCATGTAGTAACGCGATTTCAATAGCATTTAATTCTGTTTACGACTGTGTTGTTCGCTATTTAGCAGTCCGGTTTGGACAAGTTATTCGGAAACCTATTAGTAATTTGTCCGCAAAGGTATACATTTCAGGAGCACACTCTTCTGTTGTCATCACTGCCGCGTTACCAAACAATCTGTCTAGTCCAACAAATGGGTCACGTGATCGTGGAGCAGACGCGACTTCTCCACTGGCGAATTTGACTGAGTCTCCATCAAAGCGTGAAGCCGAGGTACGCACGAGTCAGCTAAATCATTGCTATTTTAACGTTTTTCGGTAGCAAACAGAAACAGAGAAACAATTACTGGTTTTTATGGATTAGCTAAATTTAGAATATGCTATGATATTAGCACACAGTGAATCATTTGTATATACGTACTTGCGGCCTAGGGAAAGATACCGCTTATTTAATTGCTTTAATCTTTCAGCTTCAAAAGCTTTACGCCGCACAGTGTAAACAAGTCCGAAGTTTACTTGATGACCGCGATTCGCGAGAAAGACGGGTGGCAGAACTGGAGACTGATTTAACTAAACAGTGCGCCAAAACACAACGGATTTCTGAAAATTTGGAAAGGAAATCAGAAGAGGTAAATTACTGTTATGCTACTATTGGAATTTCGTTCATTGTCGGGGCAAAAAGGTTTAGATCGATAAGCAGCAAACTAACTAGTAACCGTATTTAAGCGTTTGGAATTTCGATAGGTAACTGTTGGTGTACTTACATTCTACTAATCCTTAAGCGAACGCTCTACCTCTGCGTTTCACACATCGCGTCCCCAACTGCTTTCATCGCCGAGTATATGTCGTAACATCAGCGAAAACATTTTCGTGACATAAACGAAAACATTTTAACACTGTCCGTTTTCGGTTTGGATCTCTGCTATTTCAGTAGTTCTTGTTCTGTTCATTTGTTTTGATATTTTTCTTCCAGATAGAATGCTTGCGTCATGAAATTGCTTGGAAAGATGCCAGAATCGAAGAGCTGCAAAATCAGCTGTATCGGGTAGCAGCACTCTTGCCTGATGAAGCTTTGCAACAACTGCATAGCGGATAGTGCTTGTGTGTTAAAACTGCTTGCAAAATGTCAACTGCATAGCGGATAGTGCATGTGCGTTAAAACTGCTTGCAAAATGTTTATTATTTATTATTATGAAATATTGCTCTTTTTTGTGCATTTAACCATTTCCAAAAATATACAACGATATATTTGGCTTTTATTATTTATTTTGTGATAACGTATTATAGTTTTGCTTTGACTGGCTGTCGCCTTTTGTGTAATGGCTTTTTCATTTTGTATTTTGAACACTAGCAGGTCGCAGGCATGGATTTTGGAAAGGTGTTATGTTTTGTAAAGTTTTCAAATGGTGTTATTTTTTGTGTTACCAGCTGAAATCTTTTTAAAACCACTGGATGACGATCGCATTAGGCCCATAAATAGGTTGAGGCAAAGTCTTGCGCATAGGTAAGCCTTTTGCGAAACCTAAATCTAGACGTGAGCCTAAACAAAAATACGGAGGAAATTAACAAGATACATTAATTTTGGCAGTTATAGAAGAATAATGCTCAATATTCATTTTATCACTACGCGTTACCGTTTGACATTTCGGTGGTTTTGTTTACGTACATATGTTGATAAAATATGATTAGATACAGGGACGTTTCAGGAAAAACAATAGTAAACGCCTATTTTACATGTATTGGAATAAACTTCTGGATCCAACTTGACTTCATCCCTGAGTAAATAATTTTATTATTTGTTAATTTTACCAACTTGTCTTTTTTTGCTTTATTCTATGAATCTCTGATTGTTATCTATTTGTTATTTTGTGATATGTCAGTTGATTCTAATCAAATGCATTCCGGTATACTGTGTATTGTTTGCATGTACATTGCAGAAATTGTTAGTGGTTTTTCGCGCTTTATTTAGTTTGCAACATGAGCTTGCAGATTAAGCATAAGTTTGTTGTATGTATCCTTTGTGGCTGTTAGTGCGCAGATATTACTTGCCCTATAAAGTATACTTGTTTATGATATGGCGAAGTAACAAAATAATAACGGAGTAAAAATCAAAATCTGGACACCAGGGTGCGAAGCGGATAGGGTGTCTGTTGGCTGGCAACAATTCTCAAAACATCGTATAAACAAATTAACAATCATTTTTAGTTATGTAAAGCTAAACTACAATCAATTATTGAAAAGTTAACTCATCGAAAACAATTTAATAGATAAATTATGCAGAATTTTTACGTAACATATTGCAAGAAGTGGGCCTAAAATTTGTCAAAATTTAGATTCCGATTGATTGTGCAATCGGATTCGGAACTTGTTTTGAATCTGAATTCTAATCAGAATCGGATTTCCGTTTGCACTTTACCGGACACTATAGATTATTTTCTTTTAAATATAATCAGTTAATAATCGGTAATTCTAAATATTCAAGCATAGTAAACCTGCTTTTGGACCGGTTCATGTCCTTCATGTATTTGAAAATGTCATCGAGCAAACGCAAAATCATATACGTGGACCGAGTTTTGGTATTGGTTTTAAGCATACCATCTTAACGACGGTTCGTATTAGATAAATCCTCGCCAAATCGGTAGTTTTCTATTGTTATGTTAACGGGTCAATAAATTGGATTAAGCTATGTACTCTAGTGACCCGAATATGCGGGGGGACTGATATTTATTTGGCCTCTCCAGAGGGTACCCCCTGTTACTCGGCTACTGACTGTTATTTATTTTTAACCCACGCTCTGTCACCCTTCGTTGCTGATACATCTCCGGTATCGCAACTATCCGCTGAGTTGAACGTTTATTTGTCTTGTATCAATAGCTTGAACGATAATTCAAGGTTATACCAAGGAATGTACTTTCAAAACTTAAGTAAGCTTTAAAGTTTCGAACTCAACTTTATTTGGTGCTGAAGTCATTTATGCATTGCAATTGATGATAGTGGACATTTATGGACTCTAATTAGGGTTTAGGGACTCTATCAGGTTACGGACGCTTATTAGGGATACGGACTCCTATTGATTGGAACTCAAAACGAAGACCCCTCTAATCCGGGTCGCTACAGCCGGTATCGGAACGAAAAGATTAAGGTAATTCGCCAAACCGGTAGTTTTATATTATTATTATGTTAACGGGTCAATAAATTGGAGTAAGCTATGTACGCATCGGAACCAAAAACTAAAGGTAATATACTTACGTATTTTTCATTTAGTTCTATTAATGTTCAAAATCATTAGTTTTCGTCTCTGTACACATAAATCACACAGATCCTTCAGTGATTTGGTTTTACTATGTTTCCGCTTTCTTATCTATCTGAAATTATAGATGGTGGGACCAGGGTGTAACCGGATATCCGTTTTCGGTAAAAATCGGTATCCGTTTCCGTTATAGAAATAACGGAACTTATGTTATTTTTACGTCCAGAATAATAGTTATAAATCACGTATATATCTCGCAATTTTTCGTAACAGAGGCTGCAATTGTTCGAAATGAAATATAAATTACAAAATTCATCCAAAATTTTAAAAAAAATTTGATGCATCCGCCACTTTTTCATTAAAATTTTTGAATGACTGGTGAATATATGCTTGCCTCGATTGTGTTATCAGAAAAATATAACATGTTGAAAATTTTTGTACTTCAATATGTGTTTCCGTTTTCGTTATTTTGATCGCTATCCGTTTCCGTTATTTTTACTGCTAGTCAGCAGTAGATGAAAACGGGAAAATTTGTAACTATTTGGTTCTTTAGCCAACCATTCTTAACACTGAATAGTACGGATTACCCAATACCTAAATTTTTGCCGATGCCGATACTTATTTTGAAATTTTGCCGATGCCGAACCGATGCCGATTTCAACTTTAGTACATCATGCTTAATGAGCAGATAGAATACTGCATTACATATTACATTATTATATGAAGGCTTAAACCCTAACCGTTATAAACGAATATATTTTATAAGAACGGCTAATTTCAATTAATTTTTTCAAACACGAACGGAGGAGAGATAACAATTTTTTTGAGCAGACACATTGGTGTGTGCCCAGAAATGATATTGACAGCATTCCAACTGACTGTTATGTGCAAAAAGTATCGGCAACCCGAAAAGCTTATTTCGGAGAGAGTCAGTTTGAGACTCACCGTTTTTTGCAGTGTAGTTGTCCCTGGTTTTCATCTACTGTAACATACTTATTTCTTATTTACTGCTTATTTAATGATCATTATTATATTATCAATTATTGTATTGTTAGCTGCTGAATTCATTATGACACTGTCTGATACAAGGAAAAGATACCTGGACGAAAAAATGGTAAATTTTATTTCACGTGTAAATATATATTTGTGTGGGATTTGTAATAATGTAGGGCGTAAGAGTAGTGTCAGCGTGTTCCTGAACTTTGGCGTCAGATAACCCTATACCTAAGCTTTTAAACAAAAAATTAATCTCAAACTGTCATATAAAATTTTTTGAAATATTTATCCAACATTTTTAATGAGATTGTTCGTGATGAAACTAAACTACTTTCATATTTATATTTATAGTGTAGTGCTTTTGCTTAACCACATAATTTTTATATTGGTATGCTTTGCTACATGAAAATTAAATCCGTTGTTTCATCGCGCGGTTAAAGTTTTCGGCAACGTATAAAAATTGAGCGACTAATATATTAATGCACTGCAAAATTACACAATTGTATATATAGAACGCAGAAGTAAAAACAATGTGGGTAAAGGCGGATAGTGGGTAAAGTACTTTTGCACGGGTATGCCCGCGGGTAAAACCAACGGCAGACGGTTTTTTCCGAGTGGGGTAGAAAAAACGTAAAAAATGGAAAAAACTTACAATCTCAGTAAGTCACTCGCAAAACAACGACAAAGCATCGCGGAAACCGTGAGAAATGGTTTTTGTTACGTTCCCGTGATCGCGAAGGCTGATTATACAAGGGAGGAATCGGTGTCGGATCTAGGAAACTCTGAAATAAGAGACTGCACGAGATATAGTGAAAGTGCTCGCGAACGAAACGAGCTGGAGAGGCCATACGCAATTTTTAGTGCTATACCTTTATATACACTTTGTTACCTCGTTGCATCCGCCATCAGGAGGAATTGAGAGATACTAGCCTCTTAACTTCTGGAAAGATCAGGTAAACCTATGCTTATAGGTTCTAAATACAACGGCACGTTACTAACGCTACGGCGTTTAGTTGTGTCTCCTATCGCCCCAGCAGCCCTACGGTGCTAAAGTGTGCTATACAAATGGTTTCTTCATCAAACCGGAATTCTAGTTGCATCCCTGCTACTATATACCACGGTACAACCGGAGGTCTGGCTCCGGCAGAATTTTCGCCGAAGGTTCCGGCAATTTCGGTAGCAAAATTTTGCATAATTTTCTTAAATTTAGCTGTTTTGCGCATTTCGATTGACTATTGTTACAATGTTCATGAAAGAATTGCCGAAATTTGACAGAAAATTTAGGATGAAACAAACATTTTACAGATATTGGCTAAAATTATAACCATCATTTTTACTACTTAATTTCGTCTCACCTCCGGCTCCGGTATTGTTCACCTCCGGTTGCATCCTGCTATATACTTTTTCCGCAAAGAACCAATCCTGATCTCAAAGAGTATATGCAGTGGAAGGTCTGCTTCGGCTGCGACAAAAATCAATTCCGGCTCCAGTAGACTTTCTCCCAGATATATATTCTAAATAAAACTCGTATTTTTTATATTAATTTAGCTTTGGGTTAATTATGTAGTGTAAAATTACGCAATCGTATCGAACCCATAAGTAAAAAGGGTGGGTAAAAGCGGGTAGTGCGCAAAATGCGCCAGGAAAAAATAAAATTCACTAATGCAGAGTACAATCGAAGATACTTATGCCTCTGGCTTCAACAAAAATTAAATGATTTGATAAAAAGGTGTAATTAATACATGATGAGCACAAACTTGAATCCCAATAATTTTTCTTTATTCAAGTAAAATGTTTTATAATATATAAAACCGAGCTCACAGTGCAATAAACGCCGTGAAGTTTTTGTTATGCCGCTCAATACATTTTACAATATCTATTATATCGTCAAACAAGCACATTTTGTCAGAATCCGCAACTGGTGGGTAAAAACGGGTAGTGCGCAAAAGTATAATTCTGCGCTGGTAAAAAATAAAATTCACTAACCAAAGCAGAGTACAGTCGAAGATCTGTCTCTGGCTTCAAAAAAATCAACTTCCAGCTCCGGTAGACTTTCTCCTATAGATTCCGACAGAAATTTTAGTATTTTTATAAAAGTTAGCTTTGAGAAATTTTTGAAAGCTTTAATTTACATAACCGTTACAAATCTTAAATTAATAAAATTTGTAGTCAGCATTATTCGAAAACCTAATTTACTTCAACTTAGCTCTCACAAAATTTATTGTCCTCACGTTTCTGCTGTTTTATTCATCACCAATTGTAGTCTGCAAGCATGAATACCTGAACGTAAACAAAAGGCAATATTAGCCCAAAAATAACAACAATATTTTATTTGAATTTGGTGTAGTTAATACATGATCACCACAAAATTAAGGCCCAATTACTTTTTATTGAAGTAAAATTTTTATGAGTACATAAAACTGAGCTCACAGTGCGATAAACGCCGTGAAAAGTTCTTTAAGTTATGCCGCAATACATTTTACAATATCTATTATATCGTCAAACCAGCACATTTTGCCACAATCGGAAACTAAAATTATATGTACAGGCTCATATCGACCATTGTAGCGGACTGTCAAACGTTTGAACATGACTTAAAACATGCCTGAAACCTCCGCCGAGTATAATACCACAGTAAGAACAGTACGGTTGCTTGTGACAGGGTGCACTTCATAATGACAAGCCCAAGATAATTCCGATATTAAACAATATTATACACATAATACGCACATTAAACTTAAAATAAACAAAATCTTGAGCATTCCATGAAAGAAATAACACAATAATATAATTTTATACCATTTTTATTTAGAATCATTTAAACACACTGTTAGTACCACCTTAATTTACTACAAAGATTTTCACAGCGAAATGCCCTGCGGAGAACGGGAATTGACAGTTCGATCCGAAATAAAACAAACCCTAATGTAAATGTTTATACTTTGTTTTAGGGCATGGCGAGCGAATGTTCTCAATGGTAACAATGTTCTTAAAATCCAGTAAGTTTAGTGATTGTTAAAACGTATATTAATGTAAGATCTTCAGCGATGTAGTATTTATATTGCAACAGTAAAATTTTGCGGAATGTCGGTTTTCATTTGCTAATATATTTTGCACATCGACACGTAGAACACAAAAAATAACAAAATATAACGTTAATCGCTGCATTAAGCTAATAAGCAAACTTGTTGAGTTCGTGCACCTGCTTTATCTTTTATAAAAACCAAATCGAAACAGAATTCTACAAAAAAGTACATACAGTCACAAACAGAATTAAGCGCAAAAGCGATCGCGTTTCAAACTGTGGTCCAGGTCGCGCTTGGTTGTTTCTTGGACGAAATAGCTCGCAAATGACAACCACGACAGCAGTCATGATTGTCTAGTATTAAATTTTCAATCGCCTGTAAACCCAGTTACCAATGCTACGTGCAGCCCCGTCTCTAGCCACAGCAGGTCAGTAGCAATGCAAATTCAACCTCGATAATAAAATCACTACCACAGACGTGATTATTTTGAGCTCAATTATGTCCGTGACTGTAATTTCAAACTCCCTAAACAAGGATTCGAATTCGATATCATTTGAAAATACTTGTATGTGGACTCTTGTTAAATAAGAGATAACTCGTTTGCTTTCTCAAGAATACCAACAGTTACTGTAATACTATAATATACCTTCGTTGTTTCATGCCGACTAGATATCGGTTGAGACAGCATCAATAATACGTTTCACATTTCGAGCTTCCGAAACGTCGCTATAAGCAATCAATTAAACAGCAATGAATTTCGTAGCAAAATTAATTGTAAACGCACGCTATATCACTAGTCGCTGACAACCTTTTTCGCAACATGTTGGTGATTTTTGCCTGTTATCACAAAATATACTGTCACACCAAAGTAACTATAGCAGCTATACTATGCTCTATTTTACTTATAACAACCAACGTTTATAATACACAAAACTAAAATTTTCTTACCTTGAACGTCTTTAAAAGAGAACGCATCGCTATCAGATCGAACTTCTTCTGTACAAGCACTTGATTGTAAGTTCTTAGCTTCTCTGTTGTTAGTAAAATCTCGGGCCCCTTGTGGACTGAAGTAAAACTTCACTGGCTTCAAGGGTTATAGTTAATGGTTATGGCAAAACATTTGAACATTGCACCCGTAAGCCAAACAGCTAATGCACGTGTACTACTTCAAACGCAACTGCACAACTCTAGTTGGAAAACTCGACAAAGACTACGTATTTTTTGGAGACACAAAGTAATACCTGTATGATATTTTGTTGATCCTAGATGAACCCATGCAAAATTGTTTCTTCCTGTTAGTCAGTTTCATAAGGGCGATACCTTAAAGTTCCCACTCTAAAGAAATTCATTACTACCATCTGCTGCTTTACGATTCTCGAAATTCTTTCTAGTTTCTCGTATCCATTACCTATTGTTTAAAGTACCTTTTTGCAGAAAACGAAGTCATCTCCTGTTTTGTGACAAAATCTCCCGGCGGCAATTGATGCTGAACATTCGAATCGCCACTGGCAGGCTCCATATGCTGCAATTCACTTTGAACTGCTTGACTGAACGTTTTGTTGACGGTACTTAACCGGGGGCTGTCACCTGATGAACTAGACCACATCGGCGAACGACTTGGTCCTGTTTCAAACCCTGGTGATGACGCCAATGTCCCCCGTTGGGAATGTAAATCAGGAACGGGAGCTCGATGTCTGACAAAACATTCATCGAAATAACGTACACATTAACCAAATATTAAAAGCTGATTTACAAATACAGTAAAAAAATCATGTAACAAGAAAATTGCATGAATATAAGAGACCATTTTGAAACACTATATTTATTGAGGCCCTAAACATAACTACGTGCAAAATATAATGCTTAAATTATAGCAGCAAAGTATAAACAACGTCAACGATTATAATGCGTCCTCGTGTAATAACCACTAACTTGTCTTTTATCTACTGAACCAAGCAATACTTAGTTTGTAAAACGATTTGGTCTACCATTATCACAATACTTATAAAACCGTCAAACACACTTTTTCAGCACAGATGTACTACGGTTGATCACTTTCGCAAACGCGACTGTTGGCGGAGCATTGTTCGATATTTCTGAAGATGGATCTGGAGGAACAACTAAAATAAAAGAACCTATGCAAATTCAAAATTTAAGCATGTGGCATGGCGGCTACTCTATTAATAGTGTTGTTTGGCGTTCGCAAGCACCGTGTATTTCTGGCATACTTTTTCTGCAAAGGTATTATTCAGTTTTTTACTTGCTGTAACCTTAAACACAGCTGAGTAATCTGTTAATGTTACATACTTGCGACATGATGTTTTTATGTATACAAAAAAATTTAAACCAGACTGTAAAATATTTTGTTTAGTAAGCAAAACTCAGATGATCGATTTAGCTCTACAGAAACAAACAAAACAGCTTTTTTACTATGAGATGTTTGGTAGCCAGAACTCTGGTCTTCGAAGATCCCTGTAAGGCCTGACTTGAGTCTCGCAACAGGCAACTGACGTTTTAATACAACCGATGGAGACAGCGGGCTTGAGTTGGAGCTGGAAGTGTCGAAATCATAACGTGTCTTAGAGGCAGCACTTGTGCATACAGTTGAAGATTTGCAGCCAGGGCGAGGTTCATTGGAAAGCTGACGAGTAAACGCGTGCGTGAAAGTGTTCGAATCAGCTAAAAACTCTTTATCGGACTGGCTGCCGCCATCATGTGTCACCAGTATATCAGCAGATTCTATGAAATTTTGAAATAGAAAGATTAATTGTACCGAAATGATGTGAACAAATCTAATTTTCTTTTGCAATCACATCACATGCATTAAGTTACTGTTCGTGTGGTGCAAGCTCCTTCACATTTCATACTTTCTGGTTGCCTAACCATGTGAATTCATCTATTGCTCTTGCTGAATAATAACAACTTCATGATACATATATTCTAGTATGCATGCTATATGCTTCGTTGAATGTGTACTTACGGTCAACATAATATGAGTCTAATAGGCCTCTAAAAGAAAATTTAATCTAAATAAGATTAATCAACTAACACATGATCCTAATTTGCCGAATTAAAAATAAATTTGATGGAAGTTTGCTACCTGGAGTAGTTTCAGCATCGCCAGTATTCACCGTTGTTATCGTGGCGGTTGATGTTTCGTCATCTGAGAAGCTAATACCATCGTGCTGGATGGCCCTGAAAATTGAAATTCATTGTTTATAATGTAAAGCCAGTCCACGTATTTTGTTATTCAAATGAAGAATTAGGTGATTTACAATCTGGTGTCAATTTTAACCCTTAAGCTGCAAGAACTCTAGGTCAGAGGTCTTTGATTTTAAAAAATTAAACTTTTTAAATAATTTCAAAAGCATCGCAGAAATGCTTTAAAATATCACAATATTGGCACTTCAATTAAAATCTGTTAGTAAACACTACTTGCATATACTACTTCTCTGGTTCATTGATATTAATACTGTTAATGACACACATGCGGTGTTAAACTGCTAAAATAATTGCACCTGCCATAAACGTTCGAAATCCATGTTTACAGCACGGAAAACAACACCGATGTTCAACATACTTGTCAGCTTCGTATCCGGCAAACGTGTATTTTTCATATATAATGTCGTCGTCTGTCACGTCACCGCCGTCGTCATCCGGAAATACGTACTCTTGGTAAATAATTAAATTTTTGACCAATTCATTAACATGATTATGGTACAAAACTTGATCGCGTGATTCTGGTATTGGAATAAGCGTTGGTCCAAAACAAATTGCCAGATTGAACGGATCCATCATATTTTCGTCGCTGAATTCCGACAAGCTAAAAACTGGTATGATCGTATTCAAAGTAAAACCGGAGACACAAGACAGGCACAAATAACAAAATTTGTAAAATAAATTGTTCAATCAGCAATTTTCGGCTGACCTTATCTTAATCGTTCTGTCAGATACAAAAATTAAGGGGAACTTACAAATTAAGGAGAGTCTGTATACTGCATAATCTGTGATAGAGCTAACTAATTAACCAGAAAGCTAGTTGTTTTAGAAAATTACTTTCGACAGGTCTATCGAAAAATCTGTCGTCATTACCATCCGGTCTTAGGCTGTAATTTTACTGATTTTCACAAATGTTCAGTATTAGAAACACAAACGTAAGACTAAAGCACTACAGATACTGAAAGTTTCCAAGAATTAGTTTATATCACGATTATACCTCATTTCAATATTTAACTATTTTGTCTTGGCTTTGATAATCAATCTATCTTTCTACCCGCTTTCAGTCAATAACAATAACTTACTGATTTAGGAAGGCGAATAAATAACGCATTACAATGACTGTGGTTCTTGAGAGTTTATGCAGTAGCGATCGTACATTTTCGATAAATTCTTCGGGATTGTTGACTTCTGAAATTGATATAAGTATCATCGTTGTGATATTCGTTTGTTACTTTACCGGAAACATTGCATGAGGGATCAAAACATTTCCTTTGGAGTGCGAAGCAATCATTAGTGCAGACATTCTCATAAAAAATTTTAAAATTTGAGCCTTGCGTCCCTGAACGCCGCTATTTTACGACCATCAACGTTAACATCGTATTTTTACTTACGAACACAGCTGACAAATTGATCAAACATAAACATTGGAAACAGCGGTTCGCGTAACTCGCGAAAATACAACTTTAAAACACCAGCAACGCAGTTCACATCGGCTGCATCGGTTACATCTTTGAGCGGATCAGCACCTAAAATAAAAAAGCACTTCGTAGATGTCCAAAGAGTGTGATAGTATCCATATCCAATAAACCTGAATACCGTCGATTGCTATGCGAGGGATAAATTTTTCACATAATGATGTAAAATCTCTATGGTAAAACCAAGCACGTAACTGAAATTTTTCAGCAACAAGTATGCTATTCAAATCCGGACATTGTTAAATTTTAGCTGGCCCGTCTGGGTTTAGCACTTTTCAAATACTATAATTCTTAGAAACCTTGATCCTTATAACAATATGACCAACCTTTCTCGAAAGCTTCTTTGATTTTATTTATTTCTACTTGTGAACCAGGTACACGGAACAACCCTTGATGGTGCAAACCTTGAAAGTAATTAGAATATAATTAGTATATAATAGCAATCAACGACTATAAGACAATAACCAAACAAACATATACATTTTAATAAAACTGGAAGTACGAATAACAAAAATACTGAAACTAAAACATGTAAAACATTCAGTAATTTATACCAAACTGTGGAAATACTCCACAAAGCAAAAATTCATAGAATTGCAACGTTTAAAAAGCCTCGGATCCAGATTTTCACAAGGCACAACCCGGACCCGGAGTATTTCAAGTCAAAACCTAGACCCGGAATTTCTCACAGTAAAAAGTCGGACCTGGAATATTTCACAACATAAACCTGAAATTGGTCCTAACATTTATGAAATAAAACCCATAACATGTTTAGAACAAGCCGTTAAAATGTTCATTTTGTCTTTATACATAACTTCTAGCAGCAGGGTCAAACATGATAATCCTGGTGCAAGGATGCGTAGCCACTGTCTGAAAAAAGAGGGGCAAATGCCTGAGCAACGTATACTACAAAGTCTGAGTTCACAAATGGCGAATACAAGTTTCTGACGAGGGATACCTTCTATACACGCACTGAACTGCGGCACCAAAAGTGCTTCCCGCTTCACTCGAGCTAGTTTCGAAGCCATTCTCTCGAGTTTTTACAACCGGTCTGTCCAGTTTTGTCAGACCGTCTAAAAAATAAACTGAGCAGAAACATATGACTAAGCCCAAAACGTGGGGTTAGCATAGTCGTTGCACCCTTGCTGCCCTATATGTGGGGTCATACACCACAGATCTCCATCGATGTCTCTGCTGTGGGGCCCTTGTGGTGGTTCCGGGATATCTCGATGGGGAGATGCGAGGTTAACCGAGTACCTCGCCCGACATTATCCTCACGAAAACGACAATTCAGCTGGAGTGGCAAAAACAAGGCCGTTTTGGGAAGTTATAACGTTCTGGGCATTCGCTGGGTTGTGGCGGGTTGTGGGGCATCAACCGAGAGGCCCCGGTTTGCAACTGTGGAGTAATTTCTGAGTGGGGGGTTGCAGAATATTCAATAAAGCGTCAATTGCACTAGCAGTGTTTCGTTACGCCTACACTAAGCACATAGTAAAAACAACCATATAAATAGTAAACACAGGTCACGAGGAAGGGTATATTTAATTCATACTGATGTTATTTTTCCCCAAAAATGTAAGTAAGATAAAATTAACCGGATGTAGAGAGCGAGAACAAGTTCTGGCATGTCATGTGCTTCAAATTATTCAAAAGTTTGTACTAGTCGCTGACGTAAAATAATGAAAGTAGAAGAACTTGCGAGCGATAAGCAAGACGCAATTTTGGCGTACTCAAGATGAAAATTTTTAATTTCGCGTAGCTCCGATTGGAAGTCCACCTAGATCCACTTTTGTCTTGCCCCTACAGAAGACATAAAAGATCAGGTTCGTTATCGTTTGTAGCCTTACGCTAACGAGACGCTCTTCGGAGTGATGGGGCACATTACTGTCCCCGAATCCGGATGCAACTCTACGAATTCAACAGAAACCTCATTTGCAAAAAATTCTTTAATCTCATGCTACATGATTATCGATTATCAATATAACGTACCAAATAAACTAAGGATTCTGATGCAACTGCGGATTATCAAAGGAATTTCTTGTCCAGTTGCCTAAAATTATAAATTGTGTTAATACGAATAATAATACAGCTAGAAAGGGCAACGAACGACACACAGACTATTACGCAACTATACGTATGTTACAGTCATGATCAACATGCTGTAATTGCTATTCCAGTCACTGTCTCCTCGTCGACGCACTGTGGAAAGGACAAAAACCTTTGTCACATTTAATCAAAACAAAACACATACTTCAACGTATTCTTCCAAGCTACCGCCAAACAATTTAGGAGTTCCTTTTGACGCAACTGATTGACCAATTCTTTTTTTTCTTGGCTTCGGTGGTAAAGTTGGTGGCCTGTGAAAATGACAAATAAATTATTTCAATACGCAACAGAAAAACAACAACCTAATTTAGCTACTAATCGTAAAAATCAAAAATATATATGCGAATTTCCATGGCCAAGGTGCACAGTGACATGCCCGAATAAATTGACTAGTACACTGTAATAAAACACCTATGCACTACACTGTTCAACCGGACACTTCAAAATACTGGAGCCCGATACTTCAGTTTCAATATTTGGTTCCGGCTTTATTTCTAGACAGGTCTTAGTATTGTATAACTGGGATTGTTGAAGTACTTACTTATATAATTACGAATAAAATTCAAAACGAAATAATGATTTTTGTCATAAACAACAGCATAATATATAGTTATGTTACAGTTTTCAGCAACAAACGCTCGGCAATGTACAGATGTGGCTTGCTTGCCGGAACCAATCATGCAGAGATAAAAACTGTATGTATAAGTCTGAGCATAAGCATGCTGACAAACATAGACAAGATGGTCAACATACCGACTAAGTAGCGCTGACTCCACCACCTCGTTCGAAATTGCGACGCTATTTCCAGATGATTTATCTTTCAAAAATTGAGGCATATTATTGTCTAATGACGATTCACGATATGCTCCATTGATCGATTTTGGAGCTGGAGAAATATGAGTTGTTGCACGATGAGTAGTAGGTGATTTATCCTACAAGAAATCAAAATAAAAGAAAACAATTTGCCCAAACGAACACGCTCTGTACGATATTGCCAAATAGACTAAATTAAAATGCTGTTTAGATGCATGCAGATTTGAAGAAAAACCGACGTTACAGTTGCTGCCAACTGCAAATCAACTGTTTCTTATGCGCGGATTATCACCCGCATAGTAAAACGCGAGACTATGCCAGTACAAAATTATTCAATCTTACTAAATTTGATTCGTTCTATAATCTACCTTGTTTACTCACTGACCTGTTAGACACAATAAAAACTGTCGTACTGTTCGTTAATAACAAGGATACGGAAGAAAGAGTCTTCAAGCTCACTAATGCAACAGAACTCTTAGTTCCAACAAATATGCTACACTCAAAACACATACCACTGATGATATACCAACAGCGTCAGAAATGTCAGGTGGCATTCCAAGCGCAATTTGAATTAGACTGTGCCGAGCACTGAGACGACTGATGAGATTCGTCGTTAGAACATATTCTCGAAATTTCTAAACCAAAAATTCGAATTCAACAAATATATAATATATAGTTTTATTCAACGTATTCAAAAATTATATATTGTAAGACATTGAGAGCTCACATTGTGCAAAATGTAATTTTAACAGTAGCGAAATGTACCCCTATGTATATTATGTACTAGTCAACTTGTATTGAAATTAACCACTAACAATAAATCATTCTGCTAGTAATAGCAACTATTCAAACTATTCTGTAAGTATTCCTCTAGCTGCGACTTGCATGTCATCCCTAAACATGCGTACTCAGCATATGACCAGTCGTAGTGGGACTACATTCATTGAGCGAAGCTCGAACGCACGTAAGCAATTAAGCTAATATGCAAATTAGCTATTAGCTAACTATTCAATAATCGGTTTCGATGTTTGTATACTATTTATTCAGATTCTTCGCACCCAAAAACCTTCAGTAACCCTAATAATTATGGAAATAATTTAAAAAGTCCTAGATTTGTCTTGTCAATTAAGCTAATATGCAAATTAGCTATTAGCTAACTATTCAATTATCCGTTTTGGATGTTTGTAAACTATTTATTCAAATTCCTCGCACCAAAAGCCCTTTAGTACTGACATTATATTGCTTTTAACCTTAATAATTAGCGAAATATTGTAAAATGTCTTAATTTAGGCTTATAAACTATGCTAACATGCAAATTATCTATTAGCTAACTGCTCAATTATCGGTTTTGGAGGTTTGTAAACCGTCTACGCAGATTCCTCGCACCCAAAAACCCTTTAATGCTAAAATTAGATTGCTTCTAACTGTGATAATTAGTGAAGTATTGTGGAAAGTCCTAATTTAGGCTTAACTAATTATGCAATTTAGCCTGTAGCTAATGAACGGATTAAAATTTTCTAACCCCAATGCGAGGTTAACACCCCAGGATAATTGGCTTTCAAACACAAAAAAGTTTATCAAAATCGGTTCAGCCGTTCCTGAGATTCTTTTCGGACGGACAGACGGACGGACGGACATCCACCTTTCGACCCCCAAGTACAAAACATAAAACGCTTCGAGAAACTCCGAGCTTCGCTCGGAGTTTCGCTTCGCTCAATAAACATCCGAATACGACCCTGAAAACCATATCAAGGTCTGTTTCACACCACTCCAGCTCCAGATTTTAAAAGAATACAGGTAGTCCATTTTAAGTAATAATAATCATAATAAATTAATAACAATAATAATAATAATAATAATAATAATACCATTTACAACGTATCCTTACACTCAAATAAAAATCTTCAATTTCCGTCAATTCATATTTCCGTTTCGCTGGATCCGACGGAGAAAATGTCGGCTTATCTGCAGGCGAAGATTGAAAACTCGTTTTATGTTGCTGGTGGCTTCCAGTTTCGTCCATGGACACTGTGGAAGTTTTTGAGCTGCTTGAATTATTGTTAGCATCTGCATTTAATAACTGTTGTTGTTGTTGTTGTTGTTGTTGCAATTGTTGCAATTGCATAGATTCCATATTCCGTAATAATTCATCTAATTGAGCTTCCGGAGCACGAATATGTTGAACAAGCGTTTTTTCGGACGTCTCGAATGTTTTCCAAACCTAATAAAGCAAAAACATTATAAAAACAAAAAAAAAGAACTTTGGTTGACATGCGTAAATTGACAATACATCCGCTAAAATAATGCGCAGAAATTATTTTTGTTTTGAAGCATTTATTCCAAAGCCATTCTATTAAATAGAATTAACAGGGTTGTTATCATATAAACTATCTTTCATTTCTAACTACGTTTCAATTGAACTACTGCGCATTTAACCACTCATACTACCAACTCTACATAAATTTAGATGCTATATATCTGGTTAACATCTGGTACCTGTTTCCGGTAAAACTAATATCCGGTCGATCCCAGCTATGTTGTGTGGTGACAAGCGATTGACCGGACATTCGATTCTGGTTTGCTATCCGGCAACAAAACTGACATCTGTATATGGTAAAAATTTACCGGATATCCGATATTTACGGCTGTAGTGCCGGATATCATGAAACTGCTTTTTACAAGTAAACACATTAAATTTTTTGCTGCGATTGTATTTCCGTGCCAGTTGAGAAGCTCAGGTTTTTTAAACTGAAGTAAAAATAAGATCCATGCTTACAATTAATTTTGATTTAGCAAGCATACTTATGTTTGCACAACTCGAGTACTTCCAACAATACAAAATTTAAGATGACACATCTGGTTTTCATCCGGTTCCGGCATAAAAATCGCTATCTGGCTCCAGTTCCTATAACCGGTAAATTAATATCAGATCGGAGCCGGGTTGTCATTTGTAACATTTCATTGATAACAAATATCGCAATGTTTGCTGCGATTACATTTTTGGTGCAAGTTAAGAAGCTCAAGGTGTTCAAAGTGAAGGACAAATAAAAACGAAGCTAGCGCAATTCATTTTGATGTAGAAAACATATACTTTTGTTTGAGCCACGTACAATTTTGTTTAAGATGGTGATGATCATCCAATTCCGGTAAATAATCGCTATTCGGCTCCAGTTCCGTTGTCCGTTAAATCAATATCCGGTCGGATCCTGCTGGTGACTTGCAATGTTTCATTCATTACAAACATCATAAAATGCCTTCAATATAGGTACCATTTTTGAATATGTGATATCGTACTTTCTTTTGGTATCATTTTTTGTTTTTATCTGCATGCGGACACCGGCTTACAACACAATGTTTACCTCATCGCTTTCTGTTCGAAGCTGGGCAAGGCGACGGCTGAGTTGAGCATAACGTTGGACGAGATCGTCTTGAACGGCTTTTTGCGCAGACAGCTGCTTTATCTATAAAGCGATATGACAAAATCGAGGGCAAGGTGCGGCATTAATTCTAATTCCAGTATAATCAAAATTTTCAACTTTCCAGTTCCAGCATTCTTTAAATCCGATAACACTGACAAAAGTGATTCAAAAAACTTAGGTTGCCACAAACTGAACATTTGCCAGTCATTGAGCTGGCAGCTGCACATTCCGACACTATGCAATATTGAATATGTATACTTGCCCTCCCTACTTTCTTGATAAACTGTTGAGACGAATTTGTTATATGAAAACTTAAAAATCACCAAATTCAAAACTAATAAAACTACAAAATGTGTTCGTATAATAGAAATTGGAACTGAGTGCTCGAAAGTCTTTTTAAATTAAGAGCGCAAGAGCTTGCCCTAAAATTGTTCGAACGCAATATATAACTACTTGTATCAAGATTCCCTAAACTGAGATTGTGGTAGCCATATCATCGAGCACACTGTGTTGCATCAGCAATACACTTGTGTTATTGAGCGAAGCGTTTTATGTTTTGTACTCTGGGTCGAAAAGTGGATGTGCGTTCGTCTGTCTGTCCGTCTGAACAGAATCTCAGGAACGACTGAACCGATTTTGATAAATTTTTTTGTATGAAAGCCAATTATCCTGGGGTGTTAACCTCGCATTGGGTTTTTAAAGTTTTAAGCCCCGTTTATTACATACAGGCTAATTTGCATAATTTAATTAAGCCAAAATTAGGGCTTTCTACATTATTTCGTCAACTATTGCAGTTACAAGCAATCTAATTTCAGCATTAAAGGGTTTTTGGATGCGAGGAATCAGAATAGACTGTTTACAAACCTCCAAAACCGATAAATGTATAGTTAGCTAATAACTAATTTGCATATTACCTTAGTTGCTTACGTGTATTCGAACTTCGCACAATAAATGTAGTCCCACTACGACTGGTATTTATATAGAATATTTACCTCATCTTTTTTGTGCGGCTGGAATTCTATTTTCTTTGGAAGCATAAAAGTAGCATTATGAATATCCAAAAATCGACGTTTGTCAACACGTGGATCTAGTTTATCAAGCCAGTTGGACAATGAAATAAACCCAGTGTTCGCAGATGCAACCAAACACTGTCCGGCTTGAATGACAGGCCCAAGAATTGCTGATATCCACGAATATTGACCAACATCCATACACTGAAATGTCGAAACAACAGGGTTCAACGGGATATCAAGAAATACCTAATTCTGTGTGATAACGCAGCAATTTAATGTTTTCAACAGGCATGTAACATAAAGATTAAAAAATACACTGTCAAAAAGACCATAACCTAATTTTTTGAACTATCAAATAGTTATCCCTGTTTAGGTGTGCAACATAACCTTTTCTCAGGCATGACTTAAAGTGTAACGGAATTACGAAATAGTGGAATCAGAAAGCGAAAAAATACTGGAACCAGAAAGTAAAAAATATCTGTAGCCATAAAATTTGCTTGTAGACAATTAATAAACAACAACTAATACCACTTAAATTTTCACTTGGATCAAATTCTTCCTTAATAATGTTCTGTCAGCATTATAGCATTTAGTATATATGTCGTAGCCCAAGTCGTAATTCAGCCCAATTTCGAATTGGGCTAGTCCAAAAAATGTAATTACGACTTGGGCTAGCAGAGGGCGTAACCATGTCTGATAAAACTGTGGTTGCGAAAAATACAGGATTTTCCTATCAGAACCGGAAATCCGGTCGTACGTTGATATTAGTGCTGACGAACAAATTAATTTGTTAGTTTGCTGCCACCCACGTAATTTTAGATTCATAGTTGCAATAGTTATAAAATTGCGGCCTCAAAGATTAAGCGTGGACTACACAAAAACACTAAAAAATGTCAAGTCAGCCATTTTTGTTGCATCCATACTCAACTTTGCTTACATCTAACAAATCTGACATGTCGCTGCCAAAAAACTGATGCAATGCTGCATTTGCTGCATCAATGCATAGTAAATACTCGTTCCGCGCCATTAAAGCTTTCAACTTAAATTCTTGATACTTCGATTGTTTCTGAAACACTATAAATGTAAAATCAACAATTTTACTGTAAAAGCTATGTTCGATACTATTTGGAGTTACATTATACAACATTTTTCTTAAAATACAGTTGTATTTCGCAACCTGCTATTACGTTTATATACATTCAATTCAATGGTATTGAGAGACAAATAAGAAGGTAAAGACTTGAAGTACAACCTACCTTACTAAACTCTTTATCAATACCGCGATGTTTTCGCCCGCCCAGTTTTGACGGTAGAGAGTCTTCAAACTTGACTTTTGCTTCTTCTATAGCTTTAAATTTTTCTTCCGCACTTATACTTTCTGCATGGCACACGTGGTAAGTTTTCATTGCCTAAAAATAAGTGTATCAGTGCATGTCGCGGAAATTATTTAGTAGCACACAACAATCGTAATGTAATTATAAGTTAAGCACTGCCGTATAGAGCCTTTCTAAATTTTGCTCCGGGTGCGGTGAGACTGAACCCACAACGTGCGGATTACCATTCCGTTGCTGTAACCACTGAGCTATGCAGCTATGCTAACTTTTCGCTATAATGAATCGATATAAGGCACTATGTTTGCTACAAGATAGCGATACATATTATCTGAATGCGCCGCGAAACATTATGAGCTGGAAAGTGTCTCACACATTTCCCAAACTAAAGCTACGCAGCCATGCAAAATTTTCGATACAATCGCTCTATATACCGCAGGTTTTGTACTACTGAACAAGTATATAAATAAGCCACGAAACCGTTGAGCAGGCAGGCGTCTCTCACAATTCCCAATCGATCCCGCTAAGTAATTCTAAGTTGAGCACGGCCATATAAAACAATTCACCAAAATTTTGCTCCGGATGCGGTGACACTCCAACTCACGATGTGCGGATTACCGATCCGCTGCTGTAACAATCCAGTTACGCAGCCATCCAAATTTTTGGCTACACTAAAGTTACGTATATGAATATGACATGAAACCATATGAGTTGGAGAGCGTCTCTCACATTTCCCTACCGCTAGCGCTAACGGTAACTAATTCTAAGTAAAGCAATACCATAAACAGCCCTTCACGAAAATGTTGCTGCGTGTAGGTGAACCTCGAACCCGCAACTAAGTTTCTACGTCCTACGAGATACGTATTTGGATAAGCCGCAACTTTATGACCTGTAGAGCTTTTCTCGCATTTTCTAACCGATCCAGCTAAGTAAATCAAGGTCCTTGTGTTCTCCATAAACGTTATAAATACAGAATAAAATAGACCTACCGTATGCAATTCCCCAAGTACTCGAACAATCTCCTGCTGCGCCTCGAATGCGATTTCTTTGCACTAAAAATAAATTATATACTCATAACGTGACGCTTCAAATTGTTACGACGATCCTTTTAAAAAACTTTAACATCGATTAGAAAACGTTTCATTTCCGGCATGCTTCGCCTTATCACAATTTACAGTAACGAAACTGCCTACAATCCTATACAAATACCTTAGATCCATCCCATATTCCTTTCAGGAACAATAAGATTTTATTCATAGTCTCGCTAGACAATCCTGCTATTGCGCCCAAAGCACATTATGAGACATGTTAATAAGCAATTTGGCTTAAAATGATCCTCCAAAACGTTATTTGCGCTAGGAAAAGAACATAAATATAGTTGTAATTGCAACTACAATAATATTCACCTTTTTAGCTATTCTAACCACAGCCTCTGACTGAGCTACAAATTTCAGTGAAACATGATTGTGGTATAAATCACTCAGTGCTAGCCTTTGCTTCGCCTCGTTTCTCGTTGTATTTGTGACCTCTTGCCATAACGAAAACGTAGATAAATATTGCAGTGACTCTTGCCTGAAATTCAGAAAGACGCAGTTTCTCTAAATGATCTCGTACGTGTTCAGACATCATAGCATCATTGCATAAATTTTAATTGCAAAATATATAAACCATTTAAGGCGCATGGATGTGATCAGAGCAGACTAACCAAATAATGACACACATATGCTACTGAAAACTTAAATTCATTTTTCGCAAAAATATTTGGTCGATACGTAGTTATATTCATTACATATGTTGTGACCGACTGATTAGATACATAGATAGGAAAAATATAGTAGTAGGTTTACGCTAACTTGGTTTTTTCGGCTTTCTGCTTTGCAACCGACTGCTTTACAAGCTTGTCCAAATTACGAGAATACTCTATTTCAATCTCAGCACGCTTCCGGTAGAATTCAGACAATTCGGATAACCCATTAACCTGCGTTTCGGCCCTCAGATCAAAGCATTTTAGCTGTTCACCGAAAAGTGAGCGAATATCTAAAACAAAAATCACCATTTGATTGATGTGCAAACCAGGGTGCGACCGGATACAAAAACTGACGGAGCCGGATAATCTAATATCCGGCCGGAGCCGGAACCGGACAGTTAATTCGATTGTTTATTTAATCTCATATTCCTTTGTAAGTTTATAGTTTGTATTCTGGTTTATTAAATCATATTACTGTTTGAATTACTGGTTGAGCGCACTAATTATGGGTTTTTTTCGTAAATTAATAGCCTATCACTCAAAAATTACCACAAACACATACATTTTTTAATTATATATTTCCACAAATAAGTGAAATTCAAGCAAAAAACTAAAATAAAGTATCTAAGTAGCATTCAGATACCAGAACGTAACTCACAATTCTTCCTTCCGTGGCCTATATTAAAAGTGTTTTCGAGACAAAGCTTTACACTTTAACAATGAACCTATTTGTAATATTTGTTTGGCCCGTCTTACTTTTACAGTCGGGCATCCAGTTTATGTAAGATACTATAAAATAGATGTGCATGTAGCTTAGGATTTAAGGCTATTGTTTCGCTTAAGCTTAGTTTTGACATTTCTTCACGTTAACTGCAACGTAAAGTACAAAGTGGCCGGCATGCAACCAGAGGCCTAGCCAGAATTTTGGAATAGGAGCTACGTTCTGAGAAAAAATTTCGAATGGGAAGTTACACTTGTTCTCAACTGAATTAATTGCCGTAAAATTGATGCAAATATAAAACTGGTTTCCACAGTGAATGTAGTTTCAGTTACTTGAGTTCTAACTAATAGATATGCATGCAGATAAGTCTCATACCGCTCTCAGGTGTTCTTTGTGTACAAGAGACGGTATGTCACATGATACTAGTGGACATTTATGCGAATATCATATGATATTCCAAAATTACAACGAATATCGCATGATATTCACCGGGACAGTGCAACCTTCGCGTGCTTATAAATGAATGGAATGTGGGATGACAGAGGCACAGATGCACCTAAAAATATCAAAAGGAAGCCGGATTCATTTCCGGCACAAACGCGCTCAGAACTATAGCGTGATATTCAAAAATTCAAGGAAGTCAATCTAAGTCATTCAATTAATTTCATTTTTTCGAATTTTTAAACAAATATCCGGCAAGAAAAAATACCGGAGCCGAGCCGGATGCCGATTTTTTGTCGGACGGATATCCGGTCGCACCCTGGGCAAACGTGCGGACAACGTGTTTTACTAGTTACTTATTTTTACTTATTTTTCTACCTATATATTTTAAAACAAGCAGAAACAAGTAAATATATACTATAGCCAGGGTGCAACCGGAATTACAATTTACCGGAACCGGAACCGGAATTTGAAAATTTTACCAGAACCGGAACCGGAAAGTGAAAAATGCATTTCACCAAAAATTTCATTTTAATCTTATTTTGTGCTCTATTATTTGTGAAATAACCTCAGTCGAACATAGGTATTTATTTTATTTGTTGTATTTTAGATTTTCGTCGTCGACTGAAGTGAAATCCACCATCAATGGCTTATATTCGGAGTACAAGTGGCTTTCAAAAGAGATTCTTAAAAATTAGCAAAGTTAAGAAAACGGCCAAATTTTAACACCGGAATTTTTAAATCCGGTAAAAATTTACCGGAACCGGAACCGGAAGGTGAAAAAATGCCGGAACCGGAATGCCGGTTGCACCCTGACTATAGCAGATTCCTTCATCATACCAATATCCTACAATATATACCTTTTATCCAGCCCTCGAATTCCATTAACTGTCCTTTTTCCTTCTTTGCGGACTTCTTCTCCATTGTGACGAGTTAATACTACGTACATATAAAATTTCGAAACTACTCTAACATAGCTACTCTTAAGCTTTAAAAATACGTACTTAGATACGTAACTATATAATTCTATTTTTATTAATAAATTACGGCTAAAAATTACCTCATATCTATTTAAGTGACAAACGAACAAATATTCATAATATTTTAGATATCACATAACGAAATAAAACCTGAATAAATTTTTAAAATACATGACCACGCCAGGAATCAAATCTCACCAACATTCCTTCTTTTAGGCGGTCATCCCGGACATTGAATGCAAACTTCTAGCTAACCTCTCGGACATCAATCAATGGCCCTACCCATTACACTACACGGCCGATAATACATTTCCCTATGCTATGTGTGCACATATGAGCAAGTTTCCTATAATTACATACACTACGCGCATATACGTATTCTACTACGCTGCTTTACGTATACCAACACGCACGTATGCAAATATAAGTTCAAATAAGTCTTGCTAAAACAAGGAAGACCTGGAGACACTTCATTAAAACAGTACAAAAATTCTACCGTATACAAGTTAAAAGACTGTCAAGTGAGCGGACTTCCAGAGACGTAAATAAGTGTGTATTATGTCTGCGCGAGGCAAAGCCGACAGTAATTGTATAACAATATATTATCGTTTATACAAAACAAATCTAAAATTACACGTTTCTTTGAACCAAGGTTATCTAAACAATATCGATCACGCAATGCAAGTAGCTAACCCGATTCAAACTATAGGCACCAATACAGAGGAGGCGGAGGGATCACTAATGGCCTCCTCCCACTTTTTGAGTATAAAACTTGCAGGGATCGACCAGATATTAATTTTGCCGGATACCGGAGCCATTGTAAATTTTGTACCGTGTCAGTCTAGGTAGGAAGCGGGACATCAGACCTTTCAACTAAGCAGCTGGACAAGCGGGCCTCCGGAGCGGGGATAGAACTCTCAGCCTACGAATCCTTAAGCGAACACTCTACCACTGCACCACACAGCCCGCCTCTCCAACTGTTTCTGTCATCGACTATATGTCGACCATATGCTACCGACTAGCATACATACAGTGCATTACTCTATATTGCTTGTGCACATAACGGACAAGCATGTCTTACATGATTCCATACCGAAACCGGATGTTAACTGGATATAGGATTGGGAGTACGTATATATTTGATTCGTGTAAAAATATGTACTTATGGATTTAACATTAATTTTTGACTTGGATTTTTTATTCAATGTCAGTGTCCACTCTTTACTTGCCCCGAATTACAGCCGCTGCAAAATATCTGATATTTCGATATGTAAAATGCAGTTTTATGATATCTCAACCACAACTGCAAATATTCGGTATCTGGTAGGTGTATGCCGGATACCGGAACCGGATTGTAGGTGGCTGTGCCACACTTAAACCTATTTCAAATTAAAAACTAAAACTAAAAATAAAACCCTATATCAAAACCACACCTTAAGGGAGTTCCTGGCTCCACCTAGTCTCTCTTAGAACTTAAGTTAGGCTTAGGCGTTGCTACAGGGCGTAGAAATTGGTAAAACTATGCTATGGCGGCTGTGTCCGCAATGTAACTTACCTGGGGCCCTGCGTGGCCAATTCGTACTTGTTGATTAGTATTGCATATAGAGTTGGCTGGATCTGCGACTAATGACATAGCTAGGCTATGTCAGCACCAATATGGTGCTTCGTCATATGTGTGTCTCGGTATTGTTGTTGTTGTTGCGGAAGTGTACCGGATGTGTGGCTCTGGACCTCAACCGCATTGCGGACACCCAATTGTGGGTGTCGGCAAAAATGCAAATGAGGTCGAGATGCCGAAATGGGTAGCCAGGACCGGAATCAGTATTGATCTGGAGCTAGTACGAGGTGGTGAATTGGATTATTTACGGAGGCGTTATTTTTATTGGTATTGTTGTATACTTTTACGGTTGGATTGCTAACGGAGTTTGGGTAAGTAAGTGGAACCAAATTAGTTTAAGTATAGTCACGGTGGCACAAGGATGTGAAGGGAACTACGGCATTACGGTGTTAATCGGCATTGC
Source organism: Enoplolaimus lenunculus (assembly GCA_030248215.1). Lineage (NCBI taxonomy): Eukaryota > Metazoa > Nematoda > Enoplea > Enoplida > Thoracostomopsidae > Enoplolaimus > Enoplolaimus lenunculus. Next base: position 113,262 of record JASANG010003733.1, on the reverse strand, counting down.
GCAAGGCGCAGAATTTACCCAGTATCGGATACTGGTGTCATGTGCTAAAGGAACTTGGGGTATTAAAGGAAACCTGGGAAAAGTAGTCTAATAAATCTAACGGGGTTAGATTTATTATTCTACAACGGCTGGGCCAAATCTAACGGGGTTAGATTGGTCGGAAATTTGGTGTAACTCTAACGGGGTTAGAGTACACGGTTTAACGGGGTGTAATTCTAACGGGGTTAGAATTGCACGGATTCTGGAAAACGGCAAAAGTATTGGGTACGGTGAAGCCAGTGGCTGGATTAAACCAGATTCAGACGTCGGCTTTAAGGATTCCGGCTCGGGCTACCAGTTAAAATTGCATAACCTGTAATTTGCTGGTATTAAATCTTGAATATTTGGTGTCATACAGGTTTCGGGTTGGGACTTATAATAAACATTTACCGGCCGCGTTTTACTAAATCAGAGCGATACGCATACATCGGGGAAAGAACTATACAGGCGATACAGGATACAGGCTTAAGGCAAAATCACGAACTTCTCACACGGATGTCGATGTTAACCGGCCATTAAACCGGGACCGGATGTCCGGTCGATCTCTGAAAACTCGGTAAGAATGTATGACCTACACTTCTGAGAGACAAAAAAAATTGACGGGCACTCAAAACGTGACACTGGCAGGCTCATTGTCCGATATAAACCTGTGCATAAACGCGCTAAAAAGTAAACGACCTGGAGCTTTATATAGGTTCATTAATTCTAGGTTGAAAAGCAGATGTGATATTGCACCTATACACGATCAAGGCACAATTGTGTTTGATAACGGCCTTAAATGCTCTCTGTTTAATGAATATTTCTGCTCTGTCTTTACTTGTGACGATAATTATGTACCTGGTGTTCCCCTTAGGGTGAACAACTACCTCGAGTATGTAGATTTTTCTCCTGGAACCATTGAATTTTACTTACGAAAATTAACTGCAAAGACCAGCCACACCCCGGATGGTATCAATTGCTATATGTTGAAACACTATGCCACTGAGTTCGCTTGTCATCTCGCCCTTATTTTTCAGTTATCATTTGATTCTGGTACCTTGCCGGCTGACTGGTTGCTAGCCGACGTGGTCCCAGTATATAAAAAAGGTTCTTGTAGCCTAGTTTCCAATTATCGTCCCATTTCCTTGACCAGTGCATGCTGTAAGGTTATGGAAAGCATTGTTAAAGATAAAATGCTAGAGTTTTTGAACAATAACAATCTGCTTTCAAAAAAGCAGTATGGTTTTCTGCCTAAAAGATCCACCTGTAGTCAGTTGATCCAGACAACCCACAGTCTAGCACTTTTTCTAAACAATAGTAGCTACATGGGGGCGGATGTTATATATATAGACTTTGCCAAAGCATTTGACACTGTGAATCATAGAAAGCTTTTGATAAAACTTTCCTCATATGGGCTTAGAGGTTCACTCTTGCGTTGGATAAACGCGTTTCTTCAAAATCGTACGCAGCGGGTTAAAATCGGTGACTGCTATTCTACACGCGAGCCGGTTACTTCTGGGGTCCCGCAAGGTTCTGTATTGGGTCCTATGTTATTTTTAATTTATATCAATGATATTCTTGATCTTTTACATGATGTACATGTTGAGATGTACGCAGACGATCTGAAACTATATGTAGGAATTACTAGGTCTGACCCGCTGAAATCTCGGAGCACGCTACAAAATGCGTTGGATATCGTTCATGATTATGCTAATACGTGGCAATTAAAAATTGCCGTGAATAAATGCAAAGTTGTGCATTTTGGCTGCGCTAACGAACCTTTGAATGTTCGCTACTGTATTGGCAGCGAGGTCCTTGCCAGCGCAAATGAGGTAAATGATCTTGGAGTTATTTTCGAGCGTTCATTGAAATTTTCTAGGCACTGTGATTATATAGCTCATAAAGCAAACAAGACAATAAACATACTTTTTAGATGCTTCCCGTCTTTCTCACTATCCCAGTATATATCTGCGTATAAGTCATTTGTTATTCCAATATTGGATTATTGTTCAAATGTATGGAACCCTGTTTTGCTGTGTGATATTGACAAAATTGAGAAAGTACAGCGCTATTTTACTAGAAGACTCTATTTCAAATTTAAGTTAGGAGACAAAACTTACCGTTCTAGGCTAGGGGAACTTGAGCTTGAATCGTTAGAATATCGCCGACTAAAGTCCGATTTAGCCATGTTGTATAAGCTTATTTTTAAGGAACTTGATCTGCATATAGATAGCTGTTTGCAGTTTTCTGGAACTTCTCGCACCAGGAAAAACGACCTTAGCTTGAATTTTCCGAATTTCTTTAATTTAGCTGGTCGTGGTTCGTTCTTCTATCGGGTTGTATCCTCCTGGAATAGCCTACCTAACAATATAAATGGGCTACCGGTTCCCCGAGCAGGTTCTCTTGCCCAGTTTCTTCGACGACTCCCTCGCGACGCACTTAAAAAATTTCTGAAGTATGACCGCCATGAACAGTTAACCTTATAGATCGATTTCGGTTGGATGTTAGAGAGGTTTGCCCCTCCTTTCCAACTTATTTTATTTGCCTATTCATATTCGTATCTTAAATACGCATGTATGTTTAATCGGTGAATAAACTTTTGACTTTGACTTTGACGTACATATACCTATGGGATGCGTATAAAGATATGCAAAATCGAAACTCGTTCGTTATAGCGTCGATAATTAACAAAAAAGGAAAAACGGCTTTTATTACAACATTTTGGTATTTTCAGTTTCATCTCAATGAAAGAAGGCGGAAAAAACATAAATATCAATTTCGAGATTTTTCGAAAATTTTTTTCGATTTTTTTGTGCAAAAATATGTACTGAATGTTGAGCTTTAGCATTCACTCTACCGAATGCTACAGAACCTATCACCAACTGGTGATAGGTGTTATAAACTTTTGCAAATACGGGCCTAGGTTGCGAAGTCCCACATATAATCTAGCTAAGTAAATTAAAAGATTCCTCTACTTACATTTGTCCAAAAATATGAAAAATTGATACTACGAATTATTTCAACCATTGTGCAACAAGAACTCCAGTTACCGTAGGAAAGCCCAGTATTTTCTATTATTTAGTTCCAGTATTCAACTCGGTATTTTTTGAAAAGGATGAAGTATTAAAGAAACTATAATACTGCTACGTACGTAGCATAATAATTACGGCCCATGTTACGCTGAGGGCCGTCCCGCTGTCCCGGGACAGTGGGACCGCGGGACAGTGGGACAGCGGGACAGTAGGACAACGGGACAGTAGGACAGCGGGACAGTAGGACAGCGGGACAGTAGGACAGTAGGACAGCGGGACAGTGGGACAGTAGGACAGTGGGACAGTAGGAAAGCTGGGCAGTAGGACAGCTGAACAGTTGGACAGCGGGACATTAGGACAGTGGGACAAAAGGACAGCGAGACAGCGGGACAGCACGACAGCGGAACAGCGGGACAGTAGGACAGCGGGACAGTGGGACAGTAGGACAGTAGGACAGCGGGACATTAGGACAGTGGGACAGAAGGACAGCGAGACAGCGGGACAGAAGGACAGCGGGACAGCGGGACAGTAGGACAGCGGGACAGTGGGACGTGGGACAGTAGGACAGTGGGACAGTAGGACAGCGGGATAGTGGGACAGCGGGACAGTAGGACAGCTGGACAGTAGGACAGCAGGACAGTGGGACAGTGGGACAGTAGGACAGCGGGACAGTAGGACAGCGGGACAGTGGGACAGCAGGACAGCGGGACAGTAGGACAGCGGGACAGTAGGACAGCGCGACAGTAGGACAGCGGGACGGTAGGACAGTGGGACAGCGGGACGGTAGGACAGCAGGACAGTAGGACAGCAGGACAGCGGGACAGTAGGACAGTAGGACAGCGGGACACTAGGACAGCGGGACAGTGGGACAGTAGGACAGTGGGACAGCAGGACAGTGGGACAGCGGGACAGTGGGACGGTAGGACAGCGGGACAGTAGGACAGTAGGACAGCGAGACAGTGGTACAGTGGGACAGTAGGACAGCGGGACAGTAGGACAGCGGGACAGTAGGACAGCGGGACAGTAGGACAGTGGGACAGTAGGGCAGCGGGACAGTAGGACAGCGGGACAGTAGGACAGTGGGACAGTAGGACAGAGGGACAGTAGGACAGCTGGACAGTAGGACAGTGGGACAGTAGGACAGCGGGACAGTAGGACAGCGGGACAGCGGGACCGCAGGACAGCGGGACAGTGGGACAGCAGGACGTGGGACAGCAGGAAAGTGGGACAGTAGGACAGCGGTACAGTTAGACAGCAGGACAGCGGGACAGTGGGACAGTAGGACAGTAGGACAGCGGGACAGTAGGACAGCGGGACAGTAGGACAGTGGGACAGTGGGACAGTGGGACAGCAGGACAGTGGGACGGTAGGACAGCGGGACAGTAGGACAGTAGGACAGCGAGACAGTGGTACAGTAGGACAGCGGGACAGTAGGACAGCGGGACAGTAGGATAGTGGGACAGTAGGACAGTGGGACAGTAGGACAGCGGGACAGTAGGACAGCGGGACAGTGGGACAGTAGGACTGCGGGACAGTGGGGCAGCAGGACAGCGGGACAGTAGGACAGTAGGACAGCGGGACAGTAGGACAGTGGGACAGTAGGACAGCGGGACGGTAGGACAGTGGGACGGTAGGACAGCAGGACAGTAGGACAGCGGGACAGTAGGACAGCGGGACAGTAGGACAGCGGGACAGTAGGACAGCGGGACAGTAAGATAGTGGGACAGTAGGACAGTGGGACAGCAGGACAGTAGGACAGTGGGACAGTAGGACAGTGGGACAGCAGGACAGTGGGACAGTAGGACAGCAGGACAGTGGGACAGTAGGACAGCAGGACAGCGGGACAGAGGACAGAAGGACAGCGGGACAGTAGGACAGCGGGACAGTATGACAGCGGGACCGTAGGACAGCGGGACAGTAGGACAGTGAAACAGTAGGACAGCGGGACAGTAGGACACCGGGACAGTGGGACAGTAGGACTGCGGGACAGTGGGACAGCAGGACGGTAGGATAGCGGGACAGTATTACAGTGGGACAGCGAGACAGTAGGACAGCGGGATAGTGGGACAGTAGGACAGTAGGACAGCGGACAGTGGGACAGCGGGACAATGGGACAGTGGGACGATAGGACAGTGGGACAGCGGGACAATGGGACAGTGGGACGATAGGACAGCGGGACAATGGGTTAGTAGGACAGTCCCGCTGTCCTACTGTCCCGCTGTCCCGGGACAGCGGGACGGCCCTCAGCGTAACATGGGCCATAATTACAAAATAATTTTACGGTCGGTATTTTCTGCTTCAGGTTGTTTTTTGACCATTGCGGTTCCGTTTCTTGTAATTTTGGTTGCACGCTGAACCATCGTTTCAATTACCTCAATTTCCTATACATTTAGTCTTGTTTCCGAATAGTTTGCCGAACTCCAATTTTCTTCCATTCGCTTGCAATTGACTCTCCTATAATATAGCAGTTTGCAAGTTCTTCGTTACGGCAGCACAAAAACATCGATACCTGTTACAGTCGAGAATAAAACAGAGCGACCTTAAAAATAACATGGGTCCCGGTTCCAGTATAGTACAGCCCAAGCTTTCTCACTAGCCCAAATAAAATTTGGGCTATATACTCGACGGCGAATAACAGTAGTGAATGAGAGCCACTGAGCGGTCTGTGGCGGAAGTACGCAATGACCCCCCAGGATTTTGATAAAAGGTAGTCCATCCTATCGATTTTAACGAGCTGATCTCTCAACGGTAACGTTTTTATGGCTGCATGACCAATTGTTCAGAAGTTATGGCCCTCGAAATTCTAGTGCACACACGCATATATTGGAACAGGAAGTATCCATCATTCACATGTTCGTAAAATATAAGCCGAAATCTATAAAATGAGCTATTTTTAATGAATTTCCAGGAGGGGTCCAGATTCCGTACCTCCGCCCGGTCTGTTACTAAATCAATTTTTTTACAAATGTTATTATTTTTACAGATATGCATTAAGTTGTGTATCAGAAATGCAATGTATACAAATTTCATTACATTATACGCTTTATTTTTTGTCGAGTTGCCAAAAACGAATATCTTAAGTTTAAGAAATGTGTATAACTGTCACACTAAAAGCGATTTGCTAAAATATCTCAACGAAAACGTTGATCTAAAAATGTTAGCCCCATATCGCCGGTGGGAAAATTTGGTCTAACAATAACAACTGATGATTTGCGGGGAAACAATTTGGGCTAGAAATATCAGCTCGACTTTTGGAGGGAAAATTTGGGCTAGATATCAGCCACAGATTTCTTTAACGAAATTTGTGCCAGGAACAATTTTAGGTAGGAGACAGGCTACATGCATAGATCTACCTACCGCTCAGGCAGAAAATTGGCCTCCGGCTCCGGTAAAATTTTTGCCCGAAGTTCCGGCAATTTCGGTAGTAAAATATTGCATAAATTTGCAAAATATATCTATTCAGAACAGAACCTCACGTTTTACTTTTGTCAAAATTTTCAAGAAATAATTTCTGAAATTTCGCAGGAAATGACCATAAAACCAAAAAACTCAACATTTTGCAGATATTAGCTAAAATTAGCTAATTAACGTCATTTTTACTACCTAGGTTCGCCTCACTTTTGGCTCCAACAAGTCTCGTTGACCTCCGACTCCGGCATTTTTCACCTCCGGCTTATCTGACTTTTTAACTGTTTTATTAGCGTGCACAAATTCCATTGTCCTGTATAAGTATATGATATTTAGTACAATTTTAGAATATCATATGATATTCACGTAAATGTCCCGCAGTATTATATGACAAATGGCTATTTGTATACGATGATTGCTTGAGATCAGTGATTTGTAAGTCAATGTCATGTGACATTCACACTTCGTCTACATAACCGCTATTCAGATCACAAAATTTTATGTTGCCGTCGAATCAACTTGGACAAAAAGTGTTCCAAGCTGCCCCAGTTATAACGTGTACCCCGCATCAGCTCAGCAAACTAGCTCCAATAAAACAAGCACTTATTTAATATATAGACAATCAATAGTCAAATAAACAGAAGCAGATGCAAACAAACGATTAAAACTCTATTTAACGCATAAAATTATCTCAAGTTCAACATAATAAACAGTTTTGGCTTCTGCTTAGGTTTATGCCCAGGCTTGTTCTGTATTTGGGAAGTAATCTATTAATAAAATTACGACCTTTGAACTTCGAATCGAATGAAAGCATACAACAAGTGTTAATAAACAGTTAAAATGACAACCAACGATAAAAATGACCGTTCCTGCCACAGTCAATCGATAATCAATACACCATTTTCATGTTTGTCATTCAAGCCCAGCAAACACGAACATTAGCAGCGCGCAGAATGCTAGCGCACGCTATCCCCAAACTCAAATACCATTACACGAAGAAATTGTTTTTGCCATTTAAAAGAATCACTTAACAATGTCACACAAATATAAAATTAAAGCGACTTAGAGCTTGTGGTAAGCTTGCAATAAGAGGACCGTAACCTTGAGCGTTGTCGTAAAGTTCAAACAATGGTGCTGCGACAAGCTTGTAATTTTTCGGAACAGCAAATAATGCTTTTTCTGGCAATTGGACTAAGAACAACTTTGTGTGTTCCTGAAAAATGTGCATCATACGTTAAAACAACGCCTTAAACGATTTTGAGCAAAAAATGGATTAAATGTCCAAAAACGTGCTACGACAGGGTGCGACCGGCTACAAACCGGGTGCAACCGGAATTACAAAACCCACAAACGGAACCGAAGAATAAAAATATAGGATTTTCAACCGGAACGCGAACATTGCAAAAACAACTGTTACCGAAAACATTATTTTAGCTAAGAATTTTCAAACACGTTATGCAACGCTTTACTGTTTAAATCGCAGCGTTAAACCACCTTTTGAACAAAATTACAGTGGAAAGTTGCCTGATTTAATACCAGAACCGCATAATGAAAAATACCGTATTTCCCTACCGAAACCGAGGCTTCGGTGCACCGGGGACATAAAGAAGGCTCTGCGGCTCTGATATTGTAAGCTGCCGGATACTTATCCTTGAAAAGTACGCCATAATGCTATATTACACTAATATTTATCACCCAAATTACAATATACACCAGTAGCTTTTGTTCGTGTACGCAGAACTAAGCATGCCAGGGAACGCGATTGATATAAAACCCGTTTGTTAAGAGAAAAAACAAATTACAATGAAGCGTCTGTGCTCTAGTTGGATATTTTATTATCCGATTCCGAACCACTAAGTTAGCAACACTAACTTTTACACAGGAAAACTGGTAACAAAATTTCATCAAAAGCGAGATGCTACCGATGCAAACATGGTGCAACAGAAAGTCCAGTAGTAACAAATTTATTCGTCACTAACCTTTGGTTTGGTAATATGAGCTGGAACGTACGGATACCGAGGCGGTTCAAAGTTAGGCCGCCACCAATTCCCTATCGTATCCTCAATGATCCACTCTTGTTTAATGCCATCTTGTCTTCCCAAAGTATCAGACAACAAACGTTTCAATCCGTCAACCTACACCGATACAATTTTATATAAATACTCAGTACACACGAAATGAAAACTTACAACGATTTAAAGCACAATAATTGCAATTGAAAATGTTAGTTGAAGACGATCTGTCCAACAACGACGGCGATATCTCACAATTATCTTAATCTATCAATAACCACAATTTATCAATTAAAACCTTAGAAATACACATAATACTTATGCCAGTTTAACTACGTCTGACGTTTAATAAATTGTAGCCGTTAGCTATTTAGAGAAAACAAACAAACAAACTTCATCTTCGCCTGGATCTAATTCACCGCCAGGCAGCTTGAAGAACGTCGTACCAAGTTGTAGCAAAAGAACATGCGGCAAGCCACATGAATGCACCAAAAGTACTCCTTCAACAGAGCGTCTCATTCCCATTTTGTCATATTCATCACGCATTCGATTAAATCTCTCCATAACGGAGTGATCCTTTTCAAACAGAGCGTCTTTTGTTCCAAAAGTATAATTCGTCAGCGGATACAAATTTATTGTTCGATTTAAAGTAAGTGATCTACCAGAATACCGAGCAGCATGCTGAGGAGCAGTGGCTGCCGCCTGTGAGCTACCTTTTGGCCAACTTGACCGAACTGACGTCATTATGTTAAAATGTGTATACAGCTGAAGAAGGTTTTTGACCAAAATTATATATTTATCGCATACACGCGGCACTGATTCTGTCATATTGGGTAGAAAACTGCTGTATCGGTACCCATTAGCGTGTATGGAAAAACGTGTTGCTGTTCGCTCAAGCAAGATATTCTAAAAAACAAATCTACCTTGGTATTTAATAAGCTTTCTTCTCAAAAACGCTGCGGTTTGAAAAGCCGGTTCAATGCAAATTTTTGCAATGTTACCAAATTAGACAAGATCAACAATTAAACTCGAGAGACATGCCTGTCCTGGTGTGTAAGCATGTGAGACATGCTTGTCCGTTATGTGCACATGCAGTATAGTGCAGTGCACTGTATGTATGCTAGCTGGCAGCATACGGTCGACAAATATAGTCGACGAAAAATGCAGTTGGAGAGGCGGGCTACGTAGCGCAGTGGTAGAGTGTTCGCTTAAGTATCCATAGACTGAGAGTTCGATCCCCGCTCGAGCCCGCTTTTCCAGCAGCTTAGTAAAAAGGTCTGATGTCCCGGTTCCTACCTTGACTGACATGGGGGCTACTCCGTGAGCGCAATGGCAAATTGCCGCGCTATGAGCACGGTATCCAGTCGAAAATAGGATGGACGGTCAAGGGACGACCTTGTTGAAAATAAGGGCATGTAAGCATGTGAGACATGCTTGTCCGTTATGTGCACATGCAGTATAGTGCAGTGCACTGTATGTATGCTAGCTGGCAGCATACGGTCGACAAATATAGTCGACGAAAAATGCAATTGGAGAGGCGGGCTACGTAGCGCAGTGGTAGAGTGTTCGCTTAAGTATCCATAGGCTGAGAGTTCGATCCCCGCTCGAGCCCGCTTTTCCAGCAGCTTAGTAAAAAGGTCTGATGTCCCGGTTCCTACCTAGACTGACAGTGCATATGCAAGATATGCAACGCACATTACATAGTATGCTTGCCGGCATCATGTCGTCCACACATAATCGATGATACTAACTACTAAATGATTGCTTGGTCTATCAATTTTACAAATTTGTGACATTTTAGACAAATGTTTGACGTTTGCACTATGTTTTTGATTAAATAATTCTGACCATAGCTAAAGTTTAAAATACACTGAAAAAATTTAGCACTAAGCCAAATCAATGCAATTGATTAAGCGTCTTTTGTTTGTGAAACCGGTTTTTACTAATGTGAGTTTTTAGAATAATGTATAGGAATACACATAGTTTTGTCAAATAATTTTCAGTTTTCATTTTCGTTAGTCCACCTATTACACAAGAACTAGCAATGTCGTTAAACGAGGACAATGAAGAAATATTAGCCAAACGAAAAAAGTATTTAGTTTTATAAAATATGCCGGCTAGCTTATTTCAAGTATTTTAAAACGGCAAGAGTGAAAAAATAAAGAGAGTGATTGGTTAACTTGCATATCGTGTAAGTTTTCAAAATTTAAAGTATGTATGCCTAAGATTATTTGCAACGGCTATCGACAGATACTGAGAGAAAAATTATTTATTATAGTATACGTCGTGGCTGCGAATGAAAAATTAGCAACTATTTATTCCAACAGCACGATTTATACACACAATTTTGTTGGGGCCAACAAACAGAATGATTGGGTTTTGCAATGTTCAGCAGAGTCGATAGACAAACATTTTTTTGGCCAAAAAATACTTTTTTACAGGCGAAAAGTTTTTCTGCGAGACTACAATAGTGTAAGTTTTATTAAGCTATTTAGAATATTATTTTAACAGCCTTCGACGCTTTCAATTGACTATGAACATACAACATCTTTTACTTTCTAAAAGTTACTTTTGCATATTATCGGGCCCATAGCCAAGGGGGAGCTCTGCCCTCCTCTGGAAAAATTTTGGCCACGGTAGAAGAATTTTAATCTTGCTTGTAAAGTCATTGAAACCTTTAAATGCCCCTCCTGAAAAATTTTCAGTCCCCCCTCTAGCATGGTGGGCTGGCTACGGGCCTGCATAGTATCCGTCGATTGGTAGCATTATGTAAAATGGGCATCGACAGCTAATTTGCAATTTACAAAACGCTGTCAATTGTAAAATTTAATTTTTCAAAGCAGCTGTTTTTTACATCTGAAATAAAAGCACATTTGGATGCAAGCATTGTCAAAATAACTAGCCCTCGACGCCTATAGTCGTTTAAAAAATTTTGAAGTATATAAGTCATCGAGCAAACGCCGACTGCCGGTGTAAAATTCCACACAGCGGTGAAAATTAAACTAAACCACGCATTATTTAAAATGAAACCTCCTAAAATTGTAAATTTAATGATTAATACCGACAAGACTAAACGTTTTAAAACTTGCATTATATTTTGAATAATCTGTTTTGTTTGAGTTTTTAAAATTTTGGATTCTGTTTACAGCACCAACTTGTACGGTTCCAGTCAGAATGGATGGGTTATGAGTTCGCTATTGGCAGCACGGTTGTGTCGTTGTTGTAGTTACCTTCAAATTCAGTGGTTGGCTAGCGCTTGAAGGTTACTGCGAACAGCACAATTTCTGGTCAATGGTCATTGATTATTGTTGCTGTCAAACAGAATAGGTTTCGAGTTCAACAAGGGATTATGGGTCATCCACGTTATACTGTCTACGCTACTGTAAAAAATTGTCCCCACTTACGAGCCCCTAAGTCTGTAATTTTATTGTTTCCAAATTACATGTCCAAATGTCACTAATGTCCTGTGTAGACCCTGCTGACAACTCGCACTCTCTCTAAACGACCTATGCTTGGTCACATTGCCGTCCATACAAATGCTAAATTGTCAATACGTTATTTAAAGGACAACTGTTTTGTCCAGAGTCTGTCAGAAGGGACTCAGCATATTTCATAACACAAAGTTTGTCGGAAGGAGCTTTGCTTTGCAATTACACAGGGTCTGTTCGAAGGAACTCCTATTGTCAGAGACTGTGTCCGGACAGTGTCTACATTGTCTTTAGTCCCTTCGAAGGACCTGCTGTCAAAACCCACTATCTAGTTACACCTTCTGTGAAGTCCTTATAGCTTAAGGACATTGTCGTTTTGTCCCGCCCTTAAAACCAGGTGCGTGGACAATTTTTTACAGTAGCGTAGACAGTATTACGTGGATGACCCATTATATTGAAGAACTCTGTAGTTTCTTCGTACGTCGTCTTTGTTCCGTTTCCGCTGCCACTTTCAGGGACTATTTGTTGTTTTTTGGTGCAGTTGGATTTTTCGTTATTGCAATTTTCGGCATGGACTGAGTTAAAGTTTAATCGCAACAAGGTGATACTACGAATACGTTTGCAACTAAAATATTGCATTGCGATTGCGACTATGTAAAAAGGTAAATATGCCGACAGACAGCACACTGTTGTCAAATTACGAACTGAACACAGAAAATGTTGAAAATTGTGGCGTTTCTCTCGCTACAGTTCAAAAACGAGATTGTGTTTAAGGTCACAGATGCATTTAACCTATTGTGTATACGCATACCTAAACGTCTAACATTTACAGATACCTATAGTTTGAAAATTAAATCAGTTTTTTAACCGCATGCTCACAGTTTCTATTTGTACTCATTCATCACTTGGTTCTGGTTAATATGCTGATGACATGTCTGTGTGTACTTTAGCATCTACATGATGATTATTGTGTTCCGCCCATTTAGGTTTTGAATCATATATACATTGTTTCCTAAAACAAGTACTAGTTGGTCATTCACCTTTATATACTATGTACGCCAGTGTGAAAAAATTGTACCCACATTCGAGTCCCTATTAAGTTTGTAATGGCAGTGTTTCCAAATTAGGACCAATGTATAGCACAGGGGCTTCCAGTTTTCCACAGTGGAAAACTTATGACCAGGAGTGCAGCGCAACCACTCCTGTATGATGGCGAGATTTTCCGCTGTTTTGGTAGGAAAATTAACAATCATAGTGTAGCTGGGAAAACTCCCATATTTGGTAGCAAAATTTGGAGGTGCAGGCGAGGTTCGGAAAACTGGAAAAGTTAAACGTATATATACGGTTTCTCTAGGTGTGTTTGGGAAGGAACACTTTGGTTGGTTTGGCTGGAACATTGGGATTTGTGGTTCAGTTCCGAAAACGGGAAAAGTGGAAAATTTAAATGCCCAGATTTTCTCTTGGTTGGTAGGAGAATTCTAAAGCATAGGTTTTGGATGAAAAATGTGAAACTTTAAACACCTAGATTTACTCTGGGTTGATAGTGAAAATCAGAACCATAGGCTTTGTTTTGAAAACGGGAAAGTGGAAAGTTTGAACGCCTAGATTTTCCCTTATGGTTGGTAGGAAAAATCTGATGCACAGGTTTTGGTTGGAAAATTGGAAAACTTAGACGCCTAGATTTACTCGGTGTTGCTAGGGAAAATCAGAAGCATAGGCTTTGTTTGCAAAATGGGAAAAGTGGAAAATTAAACTGCTAAATTTACCCTGGGTTGGAAGGAAAAATCTGAAGCATAGGTTTTGTTTGGAAAACGGGAAAAGTGGAAAATTAAACTGCTAAATTTACCCTGGGTTGGAAGGAAAAATCTGAAGCATAGGTTTCGGTTGGAAAACGGAAAAACTGAAAAGCTTAAACGCTTACATTTTCCCTGCAAAGTTGGTAGGAAAAATCTGAAGCTTTTTCGAATTTAAAAGTCAACATTTTGCCCTTACGTAAACTGGCCTCAACCTTAAACAACCCAGGTCACATTTGAGTTTACGTTTGCGCAAGATTTTGCTTCGCCTTTAAGTTGTAAATTGTATCTATTTATCCGAAGGGTCGTATATATTTTGTTTCACCGCGTGCCACAAAATTAATGCAAGTTACGCTTGTCTGTTTCGCGTTTTATTGTATCAAATTTTAGCGAACTTTGTTGCAATATTTCGACGTTTCAAGCTAATTGACCTCTATGTTGCATTAAAAATCGCGATCGAACTTGAATAGTCCCCAGTGTAAATTCCAGTGAGTTGATCTTACCTCAGAATAAGCTGAATCCACTCATAAGTTTTATAATTTGGACTTTCAAAACTTGGATTTCTGAGTTAATTCAACTCTGCATACTGAATCAAACAGCTCATCCGGTGTTTACTCAACTCAGAGAGAATGTTTTGTGTTACTGATTTAGATATAAAGTGCTTTTGCTGTTTGGTTAAACACACTTCGACGCGAACATAAATTTAAATCATTTTAAAAACCGAAAGTTGATTCAATGAAGGTGCGATCAATATATACCTTAAGACACGTGCATAGCAAAACAACTCCGAGGTGGCCCCAATTAAATGTTTCACAGCACTATAAATGTGACCAGCCAAAAGATTTTTAGTTTGCCAATATGGGGGTTCACAAAAATCGGGGCCCCCAGTTGGGGGAGTGCAGGCGTCAGTGATTTCGAACGCACTATGTATAGTGCTTACCAACAAAGGTAGTATAATACAAGAACGCAGAAATAATTTTCTTTTACGGGTGTCAAACAGAGGCTCTAAATCCCAAAAGACGGAGGAATCAAAGCTTTCGTTTGGGGCCGCTCTGGTAAAGAATCTGATTCTTGTTTGGAAACTAGTGAACAGTAAGATCAGAGTAGTTAAAAGAAATTTCCGCGAGCGAGAAGCTAACACACCTTTTGCAATAAATGACTTAATAACATATAAAAACTGTAGTTTGGTAGATTTTCGAGTAAAAATGCTGCCAATCGGCGGAGCCTATACAAGTGTTTACTACTAAAAACATGACGTAAAAGTCTAATAAACAAATTTAGGCTACGATTATATATTTTATATGTTCATTTTGGTATCATTAATAAATAGTGAATTAAAGCAAACTGCAGGAAAGTACCTAATAAGCTTGTATTCTTCCTAAAATAATAACATTAGAGAAGCAAAATGAAAATTTAGTTTTATGAATGCTCATGTTTCATGATAATTATTTGATAATTAATAGGATTCAGTTTTAATTATAGTAAATAGAAGTATGCTATGACATATACAACAGGACACTACTTCTGATTTGAACGTTCCAGAAATTAATATATTGCAGAAAAAATTTTAAAACTTCCCGTTTGCGCCTTAGGTTCCCGTTACCTGATAAAGATGGACTCGAGTATGTGAAGGGCGTATATAGATATATATACATATATATTATATATATGTATATATTTCGTCTGAAGCCTTAAGATGATTCGTAATTTACAGTACATTGCGGATGATATGTTCTTTGCGACGTTTGAACACGTAGTGTTGAAGTAACTCATCCCATAAGGGAACATGTTACTTATATAGGGCCGTCCCGGAACCTGGCATGTCGGTAAAAGCATGTTTAGTTTGTAGACTACATTTTTTGCTTAGATTGACGCTTAGGAATACAGCTTTGTCAAAGGTTAGCCATACGAATACGCTTAATCTACCGTTACGGCCCTAAAAGTAACATTGGCCGGTTAAAGTCACATATATACATTCGCGGCATGTTTGTTAAAAAATGGTTTTCTCAAAGTTACATTTCAATACCTTTTTGCTAAGGGTAACCAACCTGTAAGACAACCAACAGACGAACGTTTAAGTTGCCCAATTTGTTTGCAGGCTGACTGCTCAACCGCAGCACGTGTATTTGACAATGCCATAAAGCTGTGTTTTACCGACCAGTACTTGCTATAACATTTAAATACATATTAGCAAAACATCCATTTTTCTTATCGTTATTTTTGGTCACGAATAGTTTCCAAATTGGGAAACTGTGTTTGTTAGATCCACTTTAACCTGAATCTGTCTGTGTTCATTAGCTCCCTCAGCGTTCGCTTTTAGATTCGTAGCTGGGAGCCACTCTCATGCTTTGGTTTTGAAATTCTTTTATCGCTCATGCATATAGCCATCTTTGTAGAATGTTTTTGAAATCGCTCGCTCCAATAGTATTTAAATGTACCAATCAAGCGTTGGTATAGCGTTATTAGAGTGCCACCGGGGATGGGATATATCGGAGCTGAAGCCTTGGAACCGCACTGGCGAATCTATAAATTTCTGAAATTGAAGAAGCTCGAGACGTACTAGTGAAAAAACCTCGCAGAGCGCGAATTCAAACGCCATTTTGAGTGCTATTGGGTTTATGCCGGAGGCGGGAGACAGCCATTCGGTTGTTCCATGATTCGTATCGTATTTAAGCCATACGATCCAAACGGTACATCAGAATTATGAGTGTGTCAAAAAGTATACATATTTTATTTTGTGTTAATACTTTTATTTAATTTAGTTTGAGTTGATGTTGGGACTAGTGATTATATTTTTCACAACTTTATTAGCAATTAGCATATTTTTATTTATTGTTCTACACCAGAACGTACATTACAACAAAGTCAGTTTTGTGCATTTAATTCCCTGTACTGCGCAAATTCTATAACACAAATGGTTGTAAATGTTCCCATTTGCAGGTTCATTTTTATTGGATTATGTGTCGAGTACCGCGATTCTTGGCTGCTTATTACAAACGGATGCTTTGATTTTTTACGGCTTGTTTGCAAATTTTCCTTCCTTCATCTTTTAAAACAGACCTTTGGTGGGGCCTATAGTGAGCGAAGCTGTGACTAAACACTTCAACGGACAGCCGATACTGTGGGATGAGCTACTGCTGTGGAACTACTAACTGGCTGCACAACTGCGCTACAACAGCGCCGGCCCATGTATAGAACTGGGCCGCAACTGTAGTATAAGCGTAATATTCCTAAGCCTAAGCCTAAGCCTAAGCCTAAGCCTAAGCAAAAAAATAGTCTGAAGCTTAAACTGACTCTATTATAGCCCCTCCGGAAAACCATCCGACTCAGTTCTACACATGGGCCACAGCGCCTACACCCAGTGGCGGATCCATGGGGGGGCCACCCCGGCCGTGGGCCCCCCAACAGCATCTCGACAAAAATTATATAGAGTGTCAATTGCTGTTCAACGAAATAAATTGAAATCCATAACCGCTAATGCTAAAACATTTTCCGACAATAGCAGGCAGTTCCAAGTAATTCAAAACAGAAACGGATATTGCTGAAGCTGACTGGATTTTGCTTTTTCAAAACTGATTTGGCTTCCGATTCTGAGCCTTTAAATAATTGAACGAACGTAAGGAAGCCAATTTTATGGCAATAGTTCGTGGTTTGTGTGTGGGTCAAATATAAGTTTATTACCTGTGAAATTTTGCCCCCCATTTTGAGATCCTGGATCCACCACTGCCTATACCACTATTTTATTCTACTGTACTTAGCGTTCAAACCTGTTTACTTTTAACAGTTTAATGATACCGCAGAAATTTGTCGATGTCTAATCAAAACTGGTGAATTGCAATTGAAAACTTACTTTTTATTGCAGCTGCTAATATGTTTTGGCGTTAAAACAGATTTAGGACTAAAAGCAATGATCATAATATTTTCGCTATGTTTACTTTTAAGGTTTCACGAACGGCTGTTAGGTATCTGTATTTTGTGATTCGTTCGATATTGTATAAACTCGAAGTTAACTTTGATTGCAGATTAGATTTTAGGTCTGTTGAGATGTACAGATCAAAGTTACCGCTTCGTATTACACAGGTTTAAAACTTTGTTAGCGTCAGCCCCTCAGCGTTTTATGACCTTGTTGTACTCGCAGGTGGTTTAGGCGATATGTACTGCATTCGTGTAAATTGTATCAAAAAAGCTGGCTACTGGTACAAAACTAATGCTTAAAATTCCACTGTGTAATTTGTTTCACAAAATTTCATCGGTCTATCGTATACGTATTCACAGCACACAATTCTTTGAAATCAGCCGCGCGCTAAAACAGGGCCGTTGGACGCTAACAGCTTATTAAAGCTTGTAGTAGTAACGAAATTTATTTTCTCTATATAAATAGTTACCCCGTGAGATTCAGTAGTTCCTTACTTCACAAGCATTATTCAGGCCCGTGGTCACAGGGAAAAAGAAAAGACTGTCAACCTCTGTAGAAAAATTTGCCACTCCAGAAAATTTTAGCTTCGCTTGTATACGCTTCATATTATACAACCGCATGCTCTCGTAAACGTTATAACCCTGCATAGTAGATTCAGAGCTGGCTACAAGCCTGACATTGTTCCGAAACGTGACAATTTTTTTCTGCTAAAAATTGCGTTGCTAAAAATACTGCATTCTATTGATCACAACATTAATTTACTGTAATTTACAGAAATAATGGCCCTCGAAAGAAATGTAGTACAGTATGTGTACGGTCTGCTAAAATATTTTTAGCATGATTGTAGAAAAAGCACATATATAGTATACTTACTTCTCCGCCAGACATTTCTAGGTCAACGATTTTCGAATGATGATCGCAATTTATATCTGAATTGGGCAGGGATGTAGCCAAGATTCCATTTTCAGAGGGCTTGACCAGATACTAAAATTTTCTCTAAAACGAGTGTAGCGAACGAGCTAAATTTTTTGACATTTAGTATACAATTGGTAAAGTCGGTAAAAGTGATTTTTCTTATTTCATTAGGAATTTTGGAAGGAAACATATGTCCATGTATATTCCTCTATGTACACACCGATACAATTGTGCTATATACCTTCGTTGAAAGTGTACAGTTGAAGTTCGCAGCCTACATCAACTTGCAAAGAATTCTACTTATCGGAAATAATTATATACAAAAATGCGTTAAAAACTCATTTCATACTCATCATGTAATGTTTGGAATTCCTGCGTATATCCTATCCCTTGATAATCTTTGTATTTAAAGCAAAACTTTGAATACTTTTTTGACTTTTTAATTCTAATGCAGTCTGGTTCAAATGCCAACCGCAAGAGCCATCAGAAAATGTTTTAGAAATGCTATTAATACAACTTTTTCGGTATGATTGCAAACAACTTCACAGCTAATTGCTGTAAAACTTTTAATTTTAATCTTGAAAGGACCTGAAAGCGGTCTCTTTTAATCATTATTTATAGTGTCTGATTGTATTTCCTGTAATATGCTGTTCAGTCTCTCGGGTTTCATTACAAATTGGTTAAACAAGACACATATCATAATTAACTTATTAGAGCACGGCCGAATCAAACGCGAAGACCATTGTGTCCCACATCGAATACCGTAAACAATTTTTGCTATCACATGGTTTTAATGATAAAAAGTTTACGCCTGAGGTGCAAATATGTGGTGCAATTAAACCAGGAACTGTTCTAAAATGTAACTTACGTCTGCTATGACATCTTGCAAATAAGAAAGTCGAAATACCCCAAGAAAAATTTTTCAAAATACAAATATTTCGAAGCTTAAACTTTAGCTTATGCCGGACCCCCACTGCATTAAAAACGGTTCGTAGGTGTATAAACGAAAACAAATGTTTAGAACGGAAACCGTGTTATAGGCAGAGCTATCAAATATAATATCTAGCGCAAAAGCTAACGGTAATTTAGCAACGGGTAATTGCGTTACAATTATAAACGCTATAGACGTCTACTCAATCAATCATATTAGTGTCTCTTACGAAGCGGTTCCGATTTTGCGGAAAACTTTGTCTGCTAGCTAACGCATTAAAGAAAAATTACAAGGTCCATAATAACTGTAATTTTCTGATCAAAACTTTATAAACCGGCAATTTCCTTGCGGAAAACATTGTCTACGAGTTTATTCTCTTAATAGCGGAAAGATAAAAGCTATGCAATTTTCAACGCCTTATTTAGCGGCGTATTGCTCTTCCATCGGTATCCTTTATGTGGTTTTGTTCCTAATGCCGTATGTTATTGACGCGGCCTTATAGACAGACAGGTTGGGTTGTTTTCTTGACCAAGCTTCATAACATTGTATTTACCTTGCAGAAAAATAACCTAATGACTGACTTTATTTAAGTACCTTAACGGTAAAAGTTCCACAATTTACCAATCAAAACATTTTGCGGTATCCCACTCTTACGTCGGAAAGTCATAGCGCGACGTGTAAATTGGCGCAGCTTTACGAACAAAACGGATTCTTTCCGTATATATGTCGTTCCCCATCCAGCTATTTGCCTCACTTGGCAACTGGGACGTCGCAAATGACAATTGATGTTCGGTGTAGACCAAACTACTGGTATGCATGCGAATTTTGGTTGGTTGTTCAGGTTTCACTCTATTCCAGAAAACCAATTTGCACAGTAATTATATGCCTTCATTATATTTGCAAACTATAAATGAAGCAAGTTTTATACGGGGGTGAAGGATTATATAAGCGCAATTGGATTGGCGAGTCAAAGCAACTGAAGTAAAAAACAGCATTATCCACGTAACGTCGTATTCGATTAAACATTACGGCACACGCTAACAAAGCTTCGTTTGTATACTATATAAACTTTACTTGATTTATTGTTTGCAAATCAGGTGAAGCCAAATAAGTATTTTGGAAGACATTTTTCATGAACACAAGCCTGAACAACCCATCAAAAGCAGTTTGCATTCCAGTAGTGGTTTGGGCTGCCCTGAACAGCAATTGTCGTTTGGAACGTCCCAGTTGCCAACTGGGGCAAATAGGTGTTTCGAGCACGACATGTACACCTTTTCTGATGCTTCTTGACATTCACGTTTATTGAAACATAAGACTCAGTTCGAAACATAAGGTCAACATGCGCATTTCTGTTTGAAGTAATCAATAGATATATTCCACAATAGTCGTGTCAAATTTGGTTTATATATTTCATGAGTTGAGTGAGTATAAAAATGAACTGCACTATCTGGAGTTAAGACGACATTTTACGAAAACTAAAATTTTTTACACTAAAGAACCCTTAAATTTAAATCAATTTGTTTAAAGTGCAGGACATGGCGAACTCACTGCTTAATTGTTTCACAAAATTTAACAACAAGGTGTCGTTGGATTAAAGCAAACACGCAAAAAAAGTAAACAGACGTTTGAATCTGTACATTTACACAAGATTGTTAATTCCATTGAAACTAGTTACTAGAATGTCATGTTTCTCTCAAACTCCATTAAGAAGACACATTGCACCATTGATTCAGTTTAACTGACGCTCGGTTTCTTGAAATAACAGATTTAAAAACACTTTTTTCACGTCATGGGACAGAATATTGCATTTAAGTAGAACAGATGTCTGAAAGTTAACCCTGCAACGTTTTTTGACTTTAAATATTTTTGAATAGTATTTTTCGTCAAAATATAGTGAACAAACCAACAATTCTAGTACTTCCTGGTCTTGTTCCTTGTGTGCAATTAGAAGTTCTGGGTAGCCAAAATAAACCTAAAACAGATAGATGATCGGCGTGCTTGGATAACTTGCATAAATTAATTAATACATTTTTGACAAACATGTAATCTGATTATTAATTCTATGATGAATTGAAAATATTAAATAAATAGATATTTAGGTACAAAACTTTGGCCGAGGCAAGCAATAATGGTTAACAGCGAAATTTAAAATCCGAGAGTGCATTCTATGTGTTTGTTTTACATTTCAGCGCTCCATGAAAAAGATTACAATAAACATGTACAAGCAGCCCCTAAAAGCAGCAATGAAGACGGGGTAAAAAATTCGAACGAATTTGTGGAAAGTGGACAATCTGAACGTCCATTCTATATCTCTCGACTAGCTGAGCATAACTTTACCGGTATCACTTTTTAAACGAAGTTCAGTCTAAACAGAGCGGATTTGAAGGTATACCATCTACAAGTTTCACGTTTGCAAAATATGAACACGAACAAGGTTTAATTGCTGTGCATGTTTGGGTGCGGCGGTTTACATATCATTGTTTAATATAACAAAAACCTTAAACGTGGTAACTTTTGACACTGAGACCCTGCAACTTAAACAAAGTATCGTTAAACTCGACCGTCTATGAATCTATAAAATAAGGCACCTAAACGTCATGTTTCGTACCTCCGACGCGCAAACTTAAAAATATTCCATTCTTTTAATCGAAAACTATTGAGATTAAATATAGTAAACTGAAAATTTTTCGCTTAACCCCTTCTAACATGAATATTTTCTATTTCTCCTGAGACCTACTTTTGTGCTAGGATTCGAACTCCGGTGACTGGAGTAGGAGGCGAATACCATCACCACTCAGCTATAGGAGTTTGACGCTCGAGCCCGAGGGGGCTCTCACGTCTTGTGGTGATTTAGTACTATGTATAAGTGTTGCAATTGTTAAACACGGTGCGATATATATTATTTAACGTATATATATACTGCGCTAAATTGCCTATAGGCAACTCAATGTGAGAAGGGGTTATAGATAGTAAACTGAAAATTTTTCGCTTAACCCTTTCTCACATTAATATTTTCTATTTCACCTGAGACCTACTTTTATGCTAGGGTTCGAACTCCAGTGACTGGAGTGGGAGGCGTATACCATAACCAGCTGTAGGAGCTTGATGCTCGAGCCCTAGGGGGCTCTCACGTCTTGTGGTGATTTAGTACTATGTATACGTGTTGCAATTGTAAACACGGTGCAATATATACTATTTAACGTATATACACTGCGCTGAGTTGTCTACAGGCAACTCAAGGTGAGAAGGGGTTAAAAGAATCAATACACAACAAACATTACAGTTAACCGTACCTAAAAACGATCAAACAATAGACAATCATCAAGATTAAAGTTAATTTGGATATGCTGAAATCCAAAATAAAGATTAAAGTACTTCATTAGAAACTCAGCTGTGTCAACACAAACCATCCAAATACCAAACCAATTCTGGTCTCTTAATTACGATTTAGTTCTAACTTTGTTTTAGCAGAATTGTTCTTTAATACGTTCCATCCTGAGCTTAAATCTACAACTGTCTGTCCATACCCAGGCTTCGTTTTGTATTTACCATTCAAGAAGTTGCAGTTAATTGAGAAAGTATACTAATATTGATAATTCATTTCAAAGCTGTTGACTACGTTTTCCACGAGCAAAATATGCACACCATTGGTGCTCAGATGAACAACTCAGCCTATAATGCATATGATTGCCATTAAATATAAGGCTCTCTTGATAGATTTCATTCGTCATACCTTTGTTACATATACTACTGGTTTTAGCTATACCGGTGATAGTCTTTTTATGGGGCTCGGTTTCTTATATATATCTAATTGCAGAGATGTTTTCAATTTTTTTGTACCTCAGTGATTTATGTCACTCATTTAATAGCGGAAAACGTTTTTCGCCCATGCAGGTAAACTAACCGGCGAATTTGAAAAACCAAAAAATTCACTTGCACTGAGGCGGTGATTTTTTGTTTTAATATATGTAAATAAGTTGCTTCGTTGATATCATTTAGGGCATATAAGTAGTCCAAATTTGAGCGTAATTTGGAAAAGCACATCTTTTAATAGTGGGTAAAATTAACACATTTATTTGTATTAATTTTCTAAAATTTTAACACAGCATGTGTAAATTATTTTAAAAAGCACGTTTTTCATTTTCTATTCAATGTATTTTTTATTTCAGAAACTGAAAATTTTCAGCCATGGTACCGTGTTAAAATTCAGAGGTAGCCAGCTCATTTATTTTTGATTCACAGATGCACGCTGCTAAAAGCAGCGTCAAGAGTACTGAGATCTCGGGAAACACGGTGTTGCACTTGCAACGCGTGTGAATCTCGTGATGCCGTTACTCGTTGCATACTTGTGCGTACACTCGTTTTTCATACTTGCGTACAGGATAACAATGCTTTTTCGACACATGTTCGCCTTCTTTCGTTCGACACATGAAGCGTACTTGGCAAATTCATGCTACAACTGTTACTTGACGTATGTATGCAAACCAGGGTGTAGCCTAATATCCGTTTTCGTTTCCGATAAAAATCGATATTCGTTTGCTTATAGAAATACAGGACATTTAGTTATTTTTACGCCCAAAATCAGTTATAAATCACGTATATATTTCGTAGTTTTTCCTTACTGGTATACTGCAGTTGTTCCAAATGAAATTAAATTACAAAATTTATCGGAAATCAGTAAAAATTTTGACGCGATCACCATTGTTTCTTTAAAATTTTGAACAGCGTGATGAATATTTGCACATTCCAATTGTGTTGCTTGAAGCATAAAACAGCTCTGAAACTTTTATACTGCAATATTCGTCCGTTATTTCGATCACTATCCGTTTCTGTTTCCGTTATTTTTACTATCCGTAAACAGAATTTAAGGACCAGTAATAAACTTTACTAGTAATCCATAGTTACACACATGTGCAACTTTCACAATGTAACAGGTTTGGCTACCTTTCACAGGGCCGTTCCACAGCGAAACTGAGTCAATACGTAATAAAAAGCAACTTTCTTTTCGTTTTACCAAAGAACAATTTTTGCACCATCCTCCTTCCTTGTTTTAATTATTACTTGAAAATACCACAGTGTCTGCTAGTGCTAACTACGGTTTTTGTTCAACATGAATCATATCCTACAGCTTTAGTGAAGTTAATCTTAGACATAGCTTTCCTATTTGTAAATCTTTATGTGTAGTATCAAAATTTAGTGTATTCCAAGTTTCCGTTAATACAAAGTTTACACAAATACCGAATACATAGGACGATACGTACACTGTATCTATTTTGCATATTCTACAGCGCTGACAAAAAGATTTTACATGTACAGATATGTTAACGTCGGAAAGTTGCCCAAAATACGTATGTGTGACGTTCCAGCTTTAATATATAGATTAGTAAGTAAGTATTTGAGTATGAAAATTAACTATATTACTTTCTGTAGTGAAACGAATGAGAGGTGGATGTGGGTAAATAATCATGGGGTTTCTCTGTTAACTTACAATCAATACAAATCGGTATCGCCTATTAATGTCCGTAGGTGGATCGAGTTCATAAGACCTAATTAGAGCGTATAAAAGTAACCAAAGCAGAAAAATGGCCTAGAATGGTGAACTACGTAATTCAGACATCCCAAGTCAACTTTATTAAATCCAGCAACAAGATTAACGAACATGGTAGACAACAAAAATGCTTCAGATCAATTCAGTCCTGCCAAAAAATATAAAAAGAATGGCGTTGGGTTCGACTAACATGGGGAGTGCGAAAAATATATAACAGTCCATCCCATACCCTTATAAAAGGGGGTACCTCTGGACAAGTACAAAAAATAAATATCAGTCCCGTTTTATTCTAGTCACTACAGTATTGGTTTATGTGCGGTAACCATAATATTTTGTTACCATAAATTCGATATGGCAACCAAATCTGCATATGAAAAGTTAATGGCAAAAAGGTGTGACTAACCGAACGGTATAAGGTCACAGTTACCTAATTAAACTAGTACATAGGTTTATAATCTTAAAACAAGCAGGCACAATTGATTCGTGCAATACCGTTTCCAGCTCGCCACCAGCCCAACAAGTTATGGGACACCATAAACTTAAATTACATAACTCGATATATGGTTGTATTGCAGTTTGTACAATCGACACGAAACGTTTTCCAGTATGGGCACAATCATTGGGAACAACCCAGGCCGCGAATCTTCTTTGGATGCGGAACACTAAAGTCTATTTACTTTTAGAATTACACTATGCGCAAAATGTAACTGTAGCATTGAGTTTCAATTCATACCGTTTTCACATTTAGAGAAAGTCGCAAAATATATTTCAAAAAGTTTTAACTTTAATCCAATCTATTTCTAAGTTTATTCCATTTTAAACTTTCAATCAGGCCTGGTTAAGGTAAGTAGAACATTTAAAGTCAATAACGACGAGACTATTTTGGCACCCGAATGTACTGCCTTAAAATTAGGAATAAATGTAGTAGACTGCAATAGATCTATGACGATTGCTCAATCGACTGGCAATTAATTTTGAAGTTTGTCGAATTCTACCTTATGACATTTTTACGCCAGAACTAAGTTTCTTACTGTGAACGGTGCATGAAAGAGAATCATGTTGATATTTTGTCATGATTAGGAAATTTGGCTTTTACTGTAGTGACCCGAATAAGAGGGGAACTGATATTTATTTGGACTCTCCCGAGGGTACCCCCTGTTATTCGGTTACGGACTGTTATTTATTTTCACCCGCCCTCCGCCATCCTTCGTTCCTGATATATATCCGGTATTGCAACTACTTATCCGTTGAATTAAATGTTTTTTGCCTTGCATCAAAAGCTTGAGTGATAATGCAAGGTTATACTTTGGAATGTTACTTTCAAAACTTAAGTTCGCTTTAAAGTTTCGAACTCAACTTTATTTGATCGTAGAGTCATTTATGCGCTACAATTATGGATAATTGACTTTTATGGACTCTTATTAGGGATACGGACTCCTATTGATTGGGACTCAATATGGGGACCCCCTCTTTTTACCCCACTATTATTTGGGACCATACAGTAGGAAATTGATGCTTTAGCCAATTGCAGTTTGCTCAGTTGTTATGATTTCAAAAATTTTGCATTAGGAAAATTATCGTGTTCAACAATTCTCGTTATAGCAAACTGTAATATATTTAGTAGCATTGTTAGCAACGTGTGTAGGATCTGTCGCTGATTTAATGAGAAATTTTGAAACTTTTGGAACCAGACAACCAAAGTACTTATAAATTTCGCAATCCAGTACTAATCGCCGCAAGAGGCACCAGCCGCTCGCAAATAGGCGTCACTTACACTATGTAGAAAACTGCTAACTATAATATTACGGATGAATTTCAGAATTGGTCACATATACACTGAAACTATACAACTTTAGTCCTTCTAGTATGCAACTCTTATTTACGTAGAAAAATGCCATGTAGCAAACTTATAGTAAATTGTATTGTAAGTCAAAATATTAAGAATGCAAATTTAGATGATATTAATATGATTTAAACTGCACCGGGATTGTTACATTTCAAATTCATGGCGGCAGATAACGTTTTAAGCGTCAGCGTTGGCGGTACTAGCTACTCGTTTCAAAAATCTAGTCTAATGACCGTTCCAGAATCACTACTTGCCCAAATGTGCCAATTAAATTATAGTGAAGCCAGGTCGTTGTGTGACGGAGTCATCGAAACAACCGGCGAATATTTATTCAACCGAAATGCTACAATTTTTCACCATATTTGCACCGTCTACCATGGCATACGCTCAATTCATTTACCAGATGTTTTAGTGTGCGATCGGCAACAATTTTTGACGGAATTGAGATTTTGGCAAATTCCAAGACGACTTATTTCAGCGTGCTGTTTTTTCGAAGTTATTGATTCAAACGTAACCAGCGAATTGAGTGACTTTGATACTATTTTTCCTGCTGGTTCAGCCACATGCGCTACACTATCGCCACCGGGCCTCGGAATGAGTCTTAAACGGTCGCGGACATACCAACCCCATTTCGTTATCCAAGACGGCAATGACCAACGCACAGATGTTGCGGATGTAACCACGTCACTTCTTCCTGCAGGAAATAGTCTACATTGTGTTACTCAAAGCCCGTCGGGTAATTCGCCTACGTTTCCACAAAGCCCTCATTCGTTGTCGTTTACATCTGGTGCCCTTGCGGTGTCTACTCGGAGCACCCGTAACGGACGTACGTCTGCGTTTTCGGCTTCGCGGCATTCTGGCAACGCTCGTAGACGTAAAAGCCGCAAACAGCACGAAGATGAGCTATCGCAACAATTTAGTCGCGTTTGTTGTGGCACGATTCGGTGTCGTATTTGGCGTCTTATGGAAGAGCCATGGAGTTCGCCTGTTGCAATGGTATGAGTTGAACTGTATACTTTTTGTTTTAATGGCACTTTCGGCGTTTCCAGCGTCGTCTAGTGGCGTATTTCATCGTACACAGTTGTATTTTTATGTAACTTAGCCAAATTACCAAACCGTTCAAACATACCCCATGATCTGTGTTGATTTTTCCGATCGTTGCACAACGTTTTCGACAGCGTTAATGGCCCGCCATGATCATATATTAAGCTTATTCAAACATCCCTCCCAATTTCGTCCGCGTCGCAGGATCGGATACTAGTAATTGCGAACACTTCTTCCCTTGTGACGCCCTGAAATTGTCAAGCCTGACTGGTGGACATTAAATTAACATATAGCGGACGCTTAAATGGGTTGTTGGGATCCACAAGGACATACCAATTCGTTGGTCGCAGAAGAGAGTACAAGCAGAAAATTAGCTGGGTCCGGAAATACGCGAACAATGGACAAAACTCTTCCCGTGACTGATTGGATTCTCCATGGCGGAGTAACGTGTTTATTAGTTTATGTATCATAAGGAGTCGTGAACGAAATAGCGACTCAGGATTAAATTAATACCATTGCGCCGAACCCAAATCTGAAAAGCAAACTGTACTTGTTTGTCGAAGAACGGGAGATAACTTATTAAATTTGTTGTATAAGAACCTCATTTAGTACTCAGTGGCGGATCCAGGATTTCAAAAATGGGGGGCAAAATTTCACAGGTAATAAACTTAATTTTTCACCCACACACAAACCACGAACTATTGCCATAAAATTGCTATATAATTTTTGTCGAGATGCTGCTGGGGGGGACGGCCGGGGTGGCCCCCCATGGATCCGCCCTTGATAGTACTCGAGCCAGAGCGTCCAACATTTATAACATTACAGAGTTGAAGTGCTTGGATAAAGTTGTTTACAGAACTCCGATTAATTTTGTGAGCTTCAGTATTGCCTACTAACTTTTGAACTTAAAAAATTTATGCTTATTTGTTTTAGGCATTCATGATTATTTCGTGTTGTTTCGTATTTCTCACCATCATCGTTCTCATTATGAGTTCGATGCCCGAATATCAATACCGACATCCGGTAACCAATATGAAAGTAGTGAATCCGGTTTTGGATTGGGCCGACGCTGCAACCGTAATATGGTTCACATTTGAATATTTAACACGTCTACTCGTCACAACTGATCGAATCGGGTACATGCGACAACCGTTAAGTATAATCGACGTTGGTTCGGTGGCACCTTTTTATTTTGAACTTGTGTTTAGTTTTTTGGATTCAAGTGACCGAAATGTTATTTCAACGAACGTTGAGTCTAATTCAACTCAAGTTGTCAACACAACGTTACGGTTGACAACAGAAAACCCCGTGTTACATTATACGGACGATATTAAGCGGTCGTTAGTTGCAATTCGCATCCTGCGGGTGCTCCGTGTACTTCGAGTCTTACGAGTATTTAAAGTCGCTCGCTACTCGACCGGGTTCAAATCAGTTGGAACGACGTTGAAAAAAAGCTGGCGTGAGCTTATACTAGTGCTACTGTTAATGCTAACCGGAAACATGTTGTTTTCAACAGCGATCTATTTTGCTGAATGCGAAGAACCGAATACTAAATTCCGAAGCATTTTAGACGCGTCGTGGTGGTGCGTTATAACTATGACAACTGTTGGGTACGTTTTCTAGTTAATATCAGTGCCGTGCCATGAGGACCCCATAAGTTAATGTGAGGGGCCCTGTAAAGTTAATATCCCCCAATTTCTCTATAAGGCCTGCCTAACTTTACGACCAACTTATAAATAATCTTTTGGTATAAAATGGATTGGTTTTGTACTTTGGGAGCAAATTGTGAAACTCTAGAAGAGGGGCGGACAGCAATTGCGGCATAAAACAAGCATATGGATTATATATACATACATTAAATAGTTTGAACGATTACACTCAGTATAGTGATGTGGATCAGGACAAACAGTCTACCTCATGACAATCGGCAAACGAAAACTTCGCTTGCTAAGCGAACGACAAATTATACGAAGTTTATTTCGATAAATTCAAAATTTGACGCAAAAACCTTATTTGAAAACTTTATGACGAGCCTCTTGGGTGCGACATCCCCCCTTTGCGGGGAACGAAGGGGCGCTAAGCACAACACTTCTTGTTAATAAAGTGGGCCAATGTAAAGAACAGGGGTAGAACAGTATTATAAGCATACTCCTAAGCGTAAGCCTAAGACAAGCCTACGGCTAAGCCTAAGCGTAAGTATGAGCATATTCCTAAGCCTAAGCTTAAGCTTAAGCCTAAGCCAAGCAAAAAAAAATTAGTCTAAAGCTTAAACGTACTCTATTGGACTCCCACAGAAAAACGTTCCGCACCTGTTCTTTACATGGGCCATACAGGCTGAGTCAAATATGTCTTTAACGCTAAAAGCATTCCGTACAAAACCCAATATAAACAGCTATAAATATTGTACGTCGAGTCAGCGATCGAGTTTTCGGCCGGAGCTGTAACTTTGGATTGTACCTTGTTTTTAAACCCGAAAATTTGATATAAACAACATAATGACCTTTTATATATAGCAGTGGTTCTCGATTAAGTTGTAGCAGCACATCGGCCTTGTATATTTTATAGTGCGAATCAGATCAGAAAAGCCTACTTCCAGCTTGTTTCTATAATTCATGCTTGTAAAAGTGTTAGCATGTATTTTTTGAAACTGTCTATCCGGATTACAACTGAAAAAAACTCGAAAACTCAAGCAGATTTCACAATTTTTCTATCGACGTTTTCACTAGTTGAACAGTAGTGAATCTTATTATATACAGTATGTTAGAGATTTTATAGATCCAGCGAACATACGCGTTGATAACCACAGTACAACTAAAATTCCTGCCATTTCAAACGGGTTCATATGGACCTCATAAATATGAGTTAATATAGAGTTTTATCGACTATATATTACTGACACGAGTAGGCTATATGCGAAGAATTAAACGGATCGTGTAGACTTTCATCCACATTTACTCTTCACGCTTAGCTAAAGACATACCTACGAATAAGCCTAAGCCTTTACCTAAACCTTCACCTTAAATGTAGTGGAAAGCGTACAAGCACGAGTTAAAATAATATTTTGCCGAAATTCTATATCTGAAATATTTTTAGAACATGCTGATGTCAATAAATCAAGATAATATTTTACTCGTTATTATAAATGTCAAGCTCTTAAAATTAAAATTTTCGCTGATTTTAGGTACGGCGACATTTTTCCAAACACTGCGGTGGGCAAATTAATCGCTTCAGCAGCGAGTTTGGGCGGAATAATGATTCTTGCGTTTCCGGTTTCGATTGTTGCCGGAAATTTTGGTGAAGAATATCATGGCGCAATTGAAGACAATACACCTGATTCCAATGACGACATGGCTCCGGATGAAGCTGTAATGGATCCAAATATGCAAAAAAGACAATCAACTGTAAACAATGATGACTCAATGCTAATGACTGTAGTCCGACAAAACCAGAGAAATAGCAGTGTTTTCGAAACTAGAAAAATTACCAGAGGATCTGCAACTGCGTGCGATACCGCTAAATTGTTGTAAACGGTATTTGGGTAAAATATTCGGGTATTATTCAATGAATGAAAAAACATTTTGAACAATTTTTCAGCGAGAAATTACATTTCAGAATAAACCGCTGTGCTTGTGCCAAAAGATTTTGATTACTAATTGCTAGTTGCCATTCAGCGTGTATGTACGCAAATTATGCATGGGCGTCGGCAGACTTGTGTAAAGGAGTGCAGCAGTACCCATATGGTTTCATTGAACAATGTTTACATAAAACTTATTAATAATTCAGCATGCAACCGAAGGTGACAAATACCGGAGCCGGAGGTCAACAAAATTTGCGTGGCGCTGAAGTAAAGTGTAATTAATAGTTAAGATAATGTTTAATTTAATAATATTCAAAATTGTACCAAAAACTAAACTCATTAAGCGATACAATTTTAAAAACGATTGAAAAAATTTACTACCGAAATTGTCGAAACCTCGTCAAAAATTCTCCGGAGTCAGAGGCACGATTTTCTGACGGAGCCGAATGCAGACTTCCGGTTAAAACCCTGGATTAATATTTAAAGTAAACAGTATTGAAAGTGGCAGTTGCAGCATCTTATTTGAAAATTTACAGCACTGTGCAACACTTCCGCTTGCACACGCGTACTCTAACGTGACCGCAGTGCAATATGACCGCACAATAAACCGGTGGAAACGCTATATCACCACAGACGTAAGCTCCTAACGAAAAAGTTATTGTTTTAGAATCAGTTTTTCGTATTAAAATCGGTATTTTCACATGATAGGATAAGAAAGCATTGACGTATACAAAGAAGAGCTGTCTAGGCATCTGAACAGTAACTCACAAGGAGTTAAATCAACTACTAAGAAATTTGAATTCTGACAATCCTAATTCAAAATTCAGATATCCGAGAGGATTCAACTGATTCTAACAATGGCCCATGTTACTATAAAGGCCGTCCCAATTTCCCGGGACACAAATATACCCGGAGTGCACACTTATGCGCTCCTGTTTACATATGCACAGGCAGATATATTTACGTAGGATATATATTTATATATGTACATATATACATATATACATATATACATATATACGTATATCTGTCCCAACTGTCTCATCTGTCCCATCTGTCCCGTTTGTAACTGTCCCATCTGTCTCAACTGTCCCGTTTGTCCCAACTGTTCCATCTGTCCCAACTGTCCCATCTGTCCCGTTTGTAACTGTCCCATCTGTCCCAACTGTCCCATCTGTCCCAACTGTCCCACCTGTCCAAGTGTCCCAAGTGTCCCAAGTAACCCATCTGTCCCATCTGTCCAAACTGTCCCATCTGTCCAAACTGTCCCGCTGTCCCAACTGTCCCATCTGTCTCATCTGTCCCATCTGTCCCAATTGTCCCAACTGTCCCATCTGTCCCGCTGTCCTATCTGCCACATCTGTCCCGCTGTCCCAAGTGTCCCATATGTCCCATCTGTCCAAACTGTCCCATATGTCCCGCTGTCCCATCTGTCCCATATGTCCAAACTGTCCCATATGTCCCGCTGTCCCATCTGTCCAAACTGTCCCAACTGTCCCATCTGTCTCATCTGTCCCGCTGTCCCATCTGTCCCATATGTCCCATCTGTCCCGCTGTCTCATCTGTTCTAGCTGTCCCATCTGTCCCACTGTCTCATCTGTCCCAACTGTCCCGCTGTCCCAATTATATTTTTTGAATGTACTCCTGGTACATTGCTGTCCCGGGAAACTGGGACAGGTACTCCTGGTACATTTCTGTCCCGGGAAAATGGGACGGCCTTTAAAGTAACATTGGCCCTAACAGTGATATTAAGTGTCAGTAGAACGCGTGCGAACGTACTAATGTTCTCCAAATTCTTTCTCGCCTCGCCAAATGTTTCGAAACCAGAATTTACTGTGAATAATCAGAGCACTGGTCGGCTAAAGAATTTCAGTTACGGGCATACCCGTGGGCAAGATTTGCATCATGCGGGTAAAAAAATGACAGCTTTTCCTGCGTTATTGCAAAAGCAAAAGTTCTGCGCTCTATTTCGTTGGGTTTGAAATTTTGTTTATAGTAAGCTTTCATGTGTAAATTCAATGGAGCTATAATACGAAACTTCATTAAAGTGCAAATCACCAGCGATCTTTAAGACCAATGTTATTTTAAGGGGCGTAACAGTAGATTAAGCGTATTCCTAAGCCTAAGCCTAAGCGTTACAAAAATGGGTTCCTAAGCCTAAGCCTAAGCCTAAGCAAAAATGTAATCTAAAATCTAAACCTACTGTTTTATGGACCCACCAGAAGCCTGGACGCCCCTTAAAGTAACATGGGCCATCTTTAATATAGGTTTGTTTAACTTCAGGCGCAGAAAAAAGATGGGTCTCGGGTAGATCTTTTTAGCGCGGATATACCCGCAGGTAAAAAAATCATTTGCCCGGGTATTAAAGCGCGGTCCGGATAAAAAGGTCGTTATGCACATCCCAATCTGAGTATAACGTCTCAGTTTACATTTAAACAAAATTCTTTACTGTAGGAAAAATTTTGTCAAAAACAGAAAACTAACGGCAGCGTTGCCTATCAAAAATCAAATGTAGTGCTCATGTACTTCCGCTCCCCGATTTAAAGGTTAAAACTAATACTAGCCAAGCCCATGTAAGATCTAAGCCTGTATTCTCAAATGTGTTTAGCACCTATCACCAGTTGCGGATAGGTCCTGTAACTCTGCAACCAGCACATGGTGAGGTTCAGCACATTGTTCGCTTTTGATTTGCCCCACTTGTCTACAAATTTTAAGATCTGCAATTGCATATGATCGACTATTTGAAAATCTATCGCTAACTGATGATAGGTGCCATAGGCATCTATAGGCATTTGAGAATATGGGCCCAGGGGCGAAACGTTTTGCTGCAGAACGGCATAAAGTTACCAATTTGAATACAACGAAGCGTACGGTTTAAATCTGAAGTCTTAGGGTTGGCGCTATGCTTTTTGACTATTTTATGTTTGGCGTTGTGTAGTGTCAGGAAAAAATTTGTCTGCAGTTTAATCACGCTGTAATCCATTTACGGACAGCTTCAGCGTTTTAAATCGCGAAAAATATCAAAAAACTCTACAGTGCAAATGTATATCAACCTAATGACAATCAGCTCTTTCTAATGACTATTAGGTCTTGATTATAAAAATCATTTTATTCTTAGAAAATACGGCAATATCAAGCAAAATTAATACTTTAAATTTCGTTCAGACACAAATAGGACAGCCATACACATAAAGATATCGGCCCATGTTAAGTTAAGGGGCGTCCAGATTTCTGGTGGGTCTATAAAAGAATATGTTTAGATTCTAGATAACATTTTTTGCTTCGGCTTAAGCTTAGACTTAGGCGTAGGCTTATGAACACTATTTTGCAACGCTTAGGCTTAGGAATACGCTGAATTTTACGCCCCTAAAAGCAACATTGGCCAAAATAACGAAGAACAATAACAGTAATACATCAAAACAATAACTTTCATTCGAACACTACCACTAATGATAACACTGCCAGCCCTGATTTTCCTGCGTCTAAAAGTTTATGCAAAACGTTAAAGATGTAGGCCCATGTAAAGATCAGCGGCGGAACGTTTTTTGTGCGACTGCAATAGTGTAAGCTTAGCTTTACACGAAACAATGCACAATATTGAAAATGTTCTGTGCTAGGTATTTTAGACCATAGGCGACAAGCTGAGCACGATTTCACTATAGTAGGCTTTTTCGATAAGCATTTGTGATGCGAGAAAAAAATTCTTTCGGTCTCAAACATCACATCTAAGCAACTTGGTTATGGACAACAAACCTAAATTTTTTCCTGCTTTATATAAATAATTAAAAACAGCGCGTTTTACTTTAATAATAAGATTTTGTATCAATTTTAAAGTTTAATATTTTAAATTATAAAAAATATATCAGCATTCAGCAAAGAACCATATATGATCAGAAGAAATGCAACATACTTAAATACAGCATCAAAAAACATATAATTAAAGCATAGATTAAAGGAAAAAAATTGACTCTTCACTATACAAAATTGGCAAGACATAATGGGCAATTGCATAGTATAGTAATGCGCACCATTGTAACCTGACAAAGCAATAATTATTATTATAATATCAAATGTATGCAATAACATAATATGGATATATCTGTATTAATAAAGCTGAAACGCACACATTCCACATTTCGGTCAACGCTGCAGGTGTAGTTTCGTACTTATAAAACTAACGTCATAATAAGTTGAGCCAATGTATAGAACAGCGCCGGAACAGTAGTACACGCATATTCCTAAGCCTAAGCTTATGCGTAAACATGACCTATACCTAAGTTTAAGCCTAAGCCTGAGCACAAAAATCAGTCTAAAGGTTAAGCTTACTCTATTTCAGTCTTGCCGGAAAACGCTCCGGCACTGTTCTATATATACATGGGTCATAACTTGGAATTGACAGACTCGAAATCAGACACTGTTATCGGTTGCAGTTGAGACTTTTAAGACAAAGCCATGTAGAAATATTAACAATGTAAGGATAATTTGGATCATTTACGGGCATTTTTAAACATCAAATAATATAGCGAGACTGCCAAAGTCAAATTTGGAAGACTGACATTTGGGATTGGTGGTATAGCTGCATATTATAAATTCAACACATGGGCGCGGTACATAAACCTGCAGTATGTCGCTTTTGCCATAGATAAAAATAAAGCTGAGTTCTATTTTCAAGCCGTAACAGACTGCTGAATATTCAAGTGATAATAAATCAATAGCTTACTTTTGAGATCAAATCAAAGCAACCCGCAACCAGAGATTTTTAACACGGGGGGTAAGAACACATCCTGAGGGGGCAAAGGAAATTATCCAATAGAATTGTTTTTAATCCAGCTGAAAAAATTTTCAGATAGGAGGGCGAAGTTGTTCGTATTGTATTAGGTGGTACCCGTCATCCGTCATAGTTGCGGTCTTGCATTAAAGCTTGAGAAAATATGAAAACGAAACAAAAGTATGCACATGTTCATTACACATTTAACAATGAAATAGACTATATATTGAATTGGCATAAAGTAAATTATCGATACAGATATCCATAAAATTTCAAAAACACCACTCCAAGTAACCACTGCAATATCATTCACCCAACCGCCGCTTGCGCCAGCGAAATTTTTCAGGTTTTCTATCTACCTCTGAAAATCCAAGGCCGTCTATTCGAAGCCACTAAGCCTAAGTCTAAGTGATGCCAACTTCAGAAACTTTCAAAAATTGTAGCAGAAGCGTATAAAAACTACTCAATCATTGTGTTCTAATGCTAGCAGAACAACAACCAACCATTGGCGGATCCAAGAGGGGCCACTCACGACTGCGCTCACCAACAGGGATTAAAACCAACATTTTGTAGTAAGATTTGGTACTAAAATTGCACTTGACTTCTCGCGTGTTTCGCTTGCAAGTTGTTTTCGCTATTATATTATATTATATTATATACCGCAGCATCCGTCATCAGACTGTATTTGCCACTTGAATCAATAAACAATAGTACGCCATCCAAAAGAAAGTACAGTATAACTCAACATTAAACAGAGTAACTAACAACATATACATTATGCAACAACAGAGCCAAAATGTAAAGCCCATCTACTGTTGTTCTATTCACATTGAATGCAGTCGGAGACACGAACAAATGTACGCTTAACTTGTAAAAATGAATCTCAGTTGCAGTAATTCGTACGCTGAAAACAGAACCATAACAGGCAAACCCGTAGCTGCGGTGAGACCTAAGAAGGTCAATCCCCAAACACAAAATTTGTATGCCTTTACCGTAGAAAATCCTAGGATCGCACTTGCAAATTATTTGAAGTCTCCTAGTCCTCCATTCGCCTTCAAAAGCTTTTAGCCCCCCTTCCGCTCCCCATACATGTGCTAATTCTCACTGGAAACATTTGACTACTTCACATAACTGCTGATGGTATAACATCATTATTGAAAACTGGCATCTCGTATCTATTGCCATAATATGGGGTCAAATTAATACAAAACAACATGGGTGTGTACAAGGTGAGGGATAGTAGTGAGATATGTCTCCTCCAGAAATTTATGGCGAAATAAGAAAAACAAGGCACTTTTAGTTTATTAAAATTTTCCACACTCGCTGCGCTCGGTCGCAAAAATTTTTTTTACATGAAATTCGCCTAGTTATCGTCACCATCGTCATCATCATCGACATCATCATCAACGTCATCGTCACACGCGCCGGTACCAAATTCCCCTGTCCCTGCAGCAATACCAGCTGCACTTCCGGTCCCACTATTGCCACACGAACTTCCAGCTGCCGTCTGATTTGTTACCAAGCCGCGTTCTTCAAGATACGCCAACTGTTCCTCCAGTGTCCGCTTGAGAGTTCCGTATTTAGCGAACAACTTTTGTCGCGCGTTACTAATCGTTTTGACCAAGATATCTTTGAGTAGGATCGGACTTTTAGCGATTAGCGCAAATCCAGGGCCATGGGTTGGATCCAACGCGCATTGTGTGTTCAGTTCTTCGACGCACGTCAACGGATGACATACGATTTCGCCATCATCTGCGTATTTGGTACGAGAGCGCGCTGGACCACCTTCGCCGAGATAACTGCAAAGAGCAATATATATACAACGGGTCTTGTACACTTTCCTCCACATATACGGTTAAGGTTTTAGGCTAAGGCTTGGGCTTAAGCATTCCGAATCTAAGCCTAAGCGTAAAATCTAAAGGAAAGTGAACAAATGTTAAGAGAAAGAAATGTTAATGTCATTACACAAAACCTATTTAGATACATTTTTGGCAGCTCTCAGGAATAAAACATACACTGGTTTCTAAAATGATTGCATTTGCAAGACTGAACGAACGTTGTTGTACGACATACCTGTACGCAATGGTAATTTCATCAGCACCACACAGTTCTCGCAGCTTATTATTGATAAATTTTCGCGTATTTGAATAAGTTGTAAAATCGAGCCCTGATTTACACAGTACGTCCAAAATTTTCTGTTGCACTGAGTTTCGTTGCCGTTTGTGACCACGACGTGACGTTGACCGCTGTTGTGCAGTTAATTCGGCTAAAACAATGCAAATTGTGGTACGTAAATAAAAAAATGACAAAACATTGTAAAAAAATAATGTAGTACGCCAGGATAAAATTGTTGCAAAACAGGGTATACGTTTCTGGTTAGAATAAACTTCAAAAAACAGAAACGAGGCAATACAAAAACGGCAACACCGCTTTTTCAATCGTTGAGTAAACATTAACCAATCAATGGTGCGAAATATGATTGGATACAGAAACAGTCGCAAAAGTCGTAGAAGTTACGTTTGGTTTGGTATGAAACGAAAAAAATATTGATTAAACTTAACTGATTCCATAAATTGAAAATTTGGCCAATACTAAACGCAAAGCTTTCTCACAGATGAAAATGTGGAAAATTTAAACATTTCAGATCATGCTTAAATCGGTTGACCGTAAGAACTAAAAAGATTGAAGCGAAATGGTTGCGTAACTCCATCATCAGTTCAAGGAGGACACCTTCATATCCGGTTCCGGTGTTACAAAAAAGCAAAATCGACATTCGGTTCAGGTGTCAGATAGTTTGATATTTTGATACCCGGCCCGTACCTACTCATTCAGGTATGTGCAAAATGAAACTTGACGCCACTACATGCCAAGGTTACAAACATAAGGTCAGTGAAGAGTAGATGAAGTCCAAATAGAGGATAACTACCGATGTCCCGTAAATATCAACCATAAGGCGAACAAAACAAAGACTAACCTGCAGATTCAATCCCTGAAAAACGATTCGATGGTGCAATTGCTGACGCGAACAAATTGCTTCCAGCGTTCCAAGATGCCGGTGATGTCATAAAACCTGGTTCCGATTTAACTTTGCTATGCGAGTATTGCTAAAATGCAAACATTGCCTTTATAGAATCAAAACATAAAATATCAATAAAAGTTGTTCCTCAAGAACACATAACATGATATACAACATTTTCCTACATATTGTACGTATGTAAGCTAAACATAACCATACTATTAAAGTTTAGTTTAACGTAAAAAAATCCCAATATTCGACGGGCTTAAATTGGAAACCCAATTTTCGGTTTGCTACTATTCAACCAACAAATAGAATGCGGGGTGACAAAGTGGAAGAAAACACATACATAATGAATGATACATACATAACGCAAAAGTAAAATTTTCAAACTAACGATATGACATCGCCAACGGACGTAGCCAAGTCACGCGGTCAAGGGTCACCCCATGTCCTCGTGTGATTGTTGCCCTGGCTTTTAGGAACTTTTTCGGTTGGTAACAGAAGAGACCCTCTTCGAAAACTGTATAGGATGTAACCCGCTTTCCAAAATCCTAGCTATGCTCGTAGATATAGCTAAATCACATAAAGTAGATTCATAATTATGAAATAATAAATACATATATATGTATATACAATTGTTAAGCAGAACCAAAAGTGATCAAAACAACCTACAAAATACCCGCATCTACCAGATAATACTTAGTCTTACTTGATCCGTATCTTTCGTAACTCTTACCCCTGAATCGTTTCCACTTCCGGCACCATTCGACGCACCTCGATTCAGTTTTCGAGCGCTGACAACTGCAGCATGCGAATCTACAGCACCCCGTGAACCCCGGGTTGACTCGCCAAACACCGAAGACAAGAGCTGAGCTCGGAAATGTGCTTCTTTAGCTTCTTCCAATTGTTGTTGCTGTTGTTGTTGTTGCTGCTGCTGTTGTTGTTGTTGCTGTTGCTGCTGTTGTTGTTGTTGCTGTTGTTGTTGTTGTTGTCGATGAAAAATTGATTTTCCGCTATCGTTTGTTGTGTTGAATATGCTCGCAGCCAATGTTGCAGAAGTCGACAAAGATCCAATGTTTCCTGCAATTGCGCTTGCAGCACCTGACCACACAGGCGACGCTGTTGTACTAGCCGAGTCTTCCTGCTTAGTTGTTGCTGGATTTTGTTGACGTTGTTGTTGCTGTTGCGAGTCTGTTTGTCGTTGCCGTTGCGATTGTTGTTGTTGCTGTTGTTGTTGTTGATCGACCATATGTTTCTGCAGTCGATTCAAAAGATTATTCGATATCTCGGAAATTGTTGAGCCAGTTGACACGGGTCCACCACTGTGGCCTAGAGTCGCCGAAGCTGCGGCAGCGTTTTGACCGCGGCCCAATCCATGACTCGTCGGCCTTTGACGGCCGACATTCATGCCGTGAACAACATCTGAAGGACTGCCGCCGTTTGTTTTCGTTGCAAACCCGGCACGAATAGCATCTTTTTCGCTAGCATTGTCTGAACCATGAGAGGAAACACCATTCAGTAACAAATTGCCCAATTTCAATGTATCTTGTGTACTTGTTCGCGTGGCGTTGCTGGTAGATGTATGCAAGGCACTAATATTGCTCAACAAATTATTATGATATTCGGTAAAGTTATGGCGCAGCAGTGGAATATTTGATCCAGGTGATTCGTTGTTGTTGCTGTTGTTGGCCTGAGTCGATGCTAAAATATCGTTTGTACGCAATGCGATCGCTTTATTCGCGTTTCGTATGCCGTCAAGCATTAATCCTGTCATATGAGGCGACGGTTGTTGCTGCTGTTGCGACCCAGCTACGCTGTGTTTTGACGCAACTTGAGATGAAAAATTGTACAGTTGTGGCGGTAGTAATGGAGGCACATGCATAGCAGCGCTAGGTGATGACTGAAGTAAGTTATGCTGTTGCGTTGGCATTTGAAATAGTTTTCCGAGCGCAGTCGGCGAAAATATATTGAAATTTTCATCTTTACTTGGCGATTCTGTTGACGGCTTGTTTGGTTTCGGCTTTGAGTTGAACGGAGAGCGC
Organism: Enoplolaimus lenunculus; assembly: GCA_030248215.1. Taxonomy (NCBI): domain Eukaryota; kingdom Metazoa; phylum Nematoda; class Enoplea; order Enoplida; family Thoracostomopsidae; genus Enoplolaimus; species Enoplolaimus lenunculus. The sequence continues at coordinate 71,965 of JASANG010003733.1, read as the reverse complement.
TCTTCGGACAGTGTGGATTTATCTGAGTTACGAGGCAAACCTAAAAAAAATTATTCAAACAATACGACAGCCGGGCACAACTTTGAAATTCAAGCCACACAAAACCTAAATGACAAATTTTCCTTACCCAAAACTTATATTGTCAGCAATTTTCATTTCGAAAAATAGTTCACGCTTATATTTAGAAACATTTTGATTTTTTGTAATAAGTTTCCCCAACTAAGTTCAGGCTGAGGTATAGCCTTAGGCAAACGTTAGTGCATAGATTTAGGCTTAGGCAAGCCTTTTCCAAATCCAGAGCTAAGCATAAGCCTAAGCCTGAGCCTAAACCTAAGCCTCAGTTCGTGGGGAGGGAAAGCGTACAAGAAAGAGCTAACATTTTAAAATCAGTTCCTGTTCTTACTGTCAAAACAATCCAGTCCTGCGACTTGATGTTCATCGTTGGCGCCAAACGACGGACCGCCCGCCGTTGCCAGCGCTGTAACTGCCATGACTCCTTCGAGGACTTTTGTCAACCGATTCATCGTTTCCAAAACAGTTCCCTCGATCCGTGCAAGGCGACGCGCTATTTGAGATTGTTCTGCCAACAACAGATTTTGATTCGAAATCAACACACTCAGGCTGATATTGCTGTTGTCATTATTATTATTATTATGGTTGTTGTTGTTGTTACTATTATTGTTGATGTTGTTGTTGCTCTCTGTCGATGTCGCTGACTTTTTCAATTGGTGTCCAGCGATGACGTTAGCGACAATATCGTCACCATTTTCCAGATGGTTTTGCTCAACTTGTTGTGCAGTCGTATCTTCATCCAACTGTTCATCAATATCCAGTTCTTCACCAACGCACGCGATGTTTCCATCATCGTTGTTTGACTGTGTTTCCGATGTTGTGTCACCATTTGTGTACGTTGTTGTTACATTTGTTTCACCGGCAACTTCTTCGTTTCCATCTGCTTCTGTCGCGTCTGAATAAATCGCTGTTTTCAATTCTTCTGTGGTGAACGATTCACCATAATTTTCGTCAGGATTTTCTTCAGATTCAACCAGTGTCGACCTATGTATTTTGTCAACGGTTGTTGAATGTGACATCATTGAATCTTAAAAGTTAACAGATGGCGGTTAGCTGTGACATACATCGGGGGTGCGTAGGGAACCAAAGGGCCCAGCTTAAATTCTGAATCGAGCACCGATTTTCAAATACCTGGCGGCATTTTGTGATGTGGACCGAGCCTTAAAATGGTCTTTTCCGTTATCCTTCTTAGTAGCCCACGTTTGCTTAAAATGGTTAGATTTTGAAATTTTTGCATACGTATTTGAGCTTCTCATGACCTCCCCTGATCATTCCACGCCTAAATTTGAATTTTTGAAAAATTCGATTCTTTAAGGTTCCAAGGCCCCCGGAACCCAAAACATTTATTGTCAATGGGACCTTGGAACCTTACAATAGAAGTTTCAAAAAAACAAATTTAGGCGTGGAATGATCAAGGGAGGTCAAGAGAAGCTCAAATATGCAAAAATTTTCAAAATCGAACCTTTAGCAAACGCAGGCTGGGGGGAACAACGGAAAAGACCCTGTAAAAATGGGCGGTCCGAGGGTCCGACCGTAGACAGCGGAAAAGACCGCATAACGTTGGATCAGCCTTGCCTGTAATGTATCGGACCGCTACCGCGGACTGCAAACCAATCAACGCTCTCATTACCGCTTAATTACAGAACGATTGCAATTTTATAGTCATAATCCGTGGCGCTACAAGCCTGGATTCTGTTCCCAGGGTACCGCCAGACACACGATTTAACCGATTCCGAATCCGAACCAATTGCAATTATGCAGAATCGAATTTCGATTCCGAACCTTAACTTTAAAAATCTATTCATTTGCATAGAACTATTGTAATAAAAAAAGTAGCCGCTCTATATGCTGGCTTAACAGACCTTCTGAAACAACAAATTCCGAATTAATTAAAACATACACTGTGTTTCGAACCGCAAGTCCCCTAAACGTTTTTGGAAAAAAGATTCAACTGTTCAAATTCAATTTCATAAACACAAACAGTTGTTTTCGTCGTTAAGGCCACCCTTACTTGACCGAATGGACCGCAGCACTGGGCGGTCCGAACCGTAGAGGAATTCCAAACCGGCCCAAACAACTACCGGGGTCCATGCTGCGCCAGATTGCGCATATCTTACCAGGCATTAATTTTCGTTTCTTCCCAACAATTCTCATGATTTGTTTCTGCAGTGTATGCAAATATATTACAGCTTATAAACAAATATTTACGAAAGATAATACTACTTTTGCTGAAATAAACTGTTACATGACTAGTAAACTAAATATACATTTAGTATTTCAATATTAAATAGCAAACGATAAATTCGTGGTCAAATTACTTAAATTCGACAATAGTCTATCGAGCACTGTAAGCATCATTAGAAGAAAAGCAACAAGAAAAGGTCTGTCACGTATTAAAAATTTGATTTTTGTACAAAACACTTGAAAAAGCGAAAACTTTAGGTATTCGTTTAGTTTCTCCACACACCAGTATTAATTGAATTAGTAGCAAAAGTACCCGCCCCAACCCCACAGTGTTTATATTATTACATTATCACATGCTTAAGTTTAGGCTCAGACTGAAGCTTAGATATATTTATACATTTAGGCTTATTCTCAGGCTTCCGCTTTAGGTTTAGTGTTCGGGTTTGTAATGCGAGGGGACTTACGTTGCGGAGATACTAAACAAAACAATGACCAGATTTTCGGTTTCTCAAACATACTAAATTGCTACAAAGTTTTTAAGTTGGTTTGAAAAATCAACTAACATACAAAATGATATAAAAGAAATGCTGGGCTTCCGTACGCTTCCCCATAAATTTTTTGTGATAAAATGCTAAGGTACCACCTGCCTTACAATTTTCCCCTCACAAAATTGGCACATATATAGCATACATTAAAAAATACGTTACATAACCTCTGCCAGCCCGCCCCTCCCGTCAGAAAATTCTGCATCCGCTGCTAGACTTAGTTCTAAACTAGTTAAGTGCCAAAATTTGAAAATGCCAAAATTGAGGGGAGAGGTGTACAAGAACGAAATCCTGACTCGGCTCAAAATTAAGTTCTCAAACAAATAACTGACACCCTTGATTTTATGTATTCTTAACAATTTCTGTGAGCGGTCCTGCGACCGACCAACACGACATCCGTAAAATACGTGGACACAAACCCGCGGCTTGTAGATGATAATATGGCAAATGATATGTATGTTACCCGTGAAACAGCAATGGGATACTAAAAGAGTTTTTTTCGTATCGAATTTTTCATTTAATCTTCTCGAATTTTCAGTTGTAAACTGAAAAAGTTCCAAAAACCCCTAAAGAAAAATCACTAGAAGGATGATGTTTAAGTTTCGTCTCCTACGTACATTGTTCGTTGATCAAATTCCACACTAAAAATAACCACATATACGACGAGGGGACAAATTAATCCACTTAACTTTCCAAAAAACCAGATCAGCAAAACCAATAGTTTTCGTCCGACAGTTTAAACAACAAAGTCTTAAACAGAAAACCAAACACAGCGGAATTAAATACAACGCTCCCAGAGACGAATATCAGGATAATTAAATACAGAAAAAATGATAAAAATAGATACTTTCGAACGTTTAAGCTAAACAGAAATAAAGTTGGACTTATTGACATCGTACTCGGTATTGCGACATTTCGTCGCGTCGCCCGACAAATCGTTGCGTGGCAACTTGTAGTCCTTAATTTCACCGACTCGACAATTCGTCGCTCATTATGCATTAGCTTAAAGCTTACGCAACGATGTCGCTTAGGATTATGCTTAGATTTATTCATAGGCGTGAAGGATACTGTTAGGCGATATGTTGTCAGACAAATTGCCGTAGACTCGTCGTACTCTGAAGATATACCGGCCCGAAATAAAATCATAACTGTACTCCTGAATATCATTGTTCCACACTATATATTAAACGAACATTGCTTACGACCAACACTAATGAACCACCAGTATTAATACGATACACAGTGTAAAAGTTTACGTGATAAACTAAAAATTACTAGCACCACTAAACAGTTTGTATAAGCGACGCTGTTTGGAAACTGGATATTAGAACTGGAATGCAAGAGAAACGTAAGACGTATATCCCGAAGCGTTGTGACTGAAAATTGTCCAAAATCTAAAAGGAAAACAATACAGCATACGACCAAATACCTACAAACTGTCGCTGTATGTTTATTTCGTAAACACGCACGACATTGTGATTCTTGTACACTGTAGCCCGACATTTAAAGTTAACGCTTAGGTTCAGGCTTCAGACTTGGGAACAGGCCTACTAAACCTTTTCTAAACCTAAACTTTAGCTTGGAGCGTATGGCGACGAAGTGTACAAGTGGTTAAACTGTGCTAAAAGGCCGAAAATTTTTAGCGTCACCTCACCATTAATTTAAAAACCTGTAAGGGAGATGGTATTCGCTGCCCCTGGAGCTGATATAATTAACGCTAAAAGAGCGTTTCAGCCAGAGAATAAATGACATATAATTGAAACTAGTGCTCGATTATTTAAAATTTACAACACCTATCGAAACTGATCATTTAATAATAGTTTGCGTGTAAAATATAAAAAGCAAAGCTTGATCCGCTAAGAATTTTTGAGAACAATATTTTTAGTCGATACAACGGATAGACTTCAGCAGACTCTCAAACAACATTATGTTTTTTCTGTGGGTATCTAAATATTACACACTAAGATGATAATATTATTCACGAAAATATTGTTCAGAAAAATCAACAACTATAAAATATTATATAAAATTGTGAGTTTAAAACACAAGATTCTTGCTGCATTCTAAACTGCAATAATTCGTTCAGCAATAGAAAGCACCAGAGAGCCAGCAGCGTGGCTGTCGGCGTTTGTACAAAAATTTTGCCTTAACCGTGAAAAATTTACGGCTTTTGTACGGGCCCGTAGCCAAGGGGGAGGCCAGGGGAGGCTAAGCCCTCTTGGAAAAATTTTGCCCCCCTAGAAAATTTTCAACCTTGCTTGCAAGTCACTGAAAACCCTTGAATGCCCCTCCTGAATAATTTTTATCCCCTTCTAGAAAGGTGAGCTGGCTACGGGCCTGCTTTTGTACACTTTCCCCATATTTAGGACACAGGCTTTGTTTACGAATAATAACAATGGCTTATTTCTGAGATGAGAACAATCTTAGTTTCACGGGCGTCCTTACAGAGGACCATTGGAGGCTGTACCCCCCAACTTTGGCTGGTGCCCCCTCAAAATTGATTCGGTCTAAACAATCTTGAGTTGCAATTGTAGGGCGCTCCAAATATATTCCGTGCCCCCTAAACATGGTTTTCTGCGGACGCCCCAGCTTAGGTTTTCGAAAAAACATCTATACGTAAGCCTCGGCCCGAACCTAGTCTTGACCTTTATTAAATGTGATGAAAGCGACAAGAGCCAAGTTTGTGACCCGCTTGTATACATCGCGAAATCCAAGCACAGCCGTCATTATTGTTTTGCATTCTCTAAAATTCAGATTTCGTAACCAATCTGCACTCATTAAAGACAATGTGTCCGGTTTGCTGCCTGGCAGAGCAAATACGCAAAATATTCATTTTAAATTTCTGGCATAATTTCGATAGGGACCAAACATATATAATGTCTATTCTAAATTGCAATTTTAAACACAACCCAATCGCATCGTTCGTATAGCAGCACTACCGGCGAACGCAGTACAACACGTATATATAAATATTAATAGCTAAAATTTTACCAAGACACCCAAATGACAAAATAAAATTTTTCAAACTATAATGTATTATATTGGCTTTTGTCTCAGTGCCACAGATGCAACGCTTTGAACTTTGTCAGTTAACTTTTATAAAGCAAATCAAACCCTAAAAGTTGTTGTAGCATGTTGGAAATCTTCGTTGCATTAGTCATTCCAAAGCACTCTTCTTCTCTGAACAGCCTATTGCTTTCTGCAAGTTTGCCAACGTTTTTAAAATTTGCTCTTTATATACGTGTAGGGTTTCGAACCCGGGTACGCGCTGCGTACAGCCAAAATTATAAACGTAGATTTTAGCCACAGAACATTTTGGCGTATATATCGAAAATTGTTCACTCTATAATGTCGTGTCTGTCTTTGTTTAAGCTGAGAGAGAAACAGAGCAAAAGCCGTTTTCTCTAAAGCCCAAAAATTTTGTGCACTGAGCCAAAATATTTTATTTTATAGAGTAGAAGATGCAAGACTTTTACACAAACAGTTTTGCATCTGGCCTGCAGCAGCATTTAAAAGCAGTTGCGTTTTGGCACTATTTTACGGGGTTTAGCAAAATGTGCTGTATACACTGACTGTCGTAGCCACAGACGCGTGTTTAATGGGTTTAAGGGAGCCTATGATGGGCAGAGTGAACCCAGTGCGTTGCATTGGATAAAGAACTAAAATTCAGCTTCGTAGCAAGCTTAAACTTGCTAGGCCGGACCGAAACAATTTAAGGAAAGGCGTTCGGCTAATACAGGTTTTTACAAGCGGAGCTATCACTTTGCTAGGGAGGTGACAAAATTTTTCTAGGGGGTTGAACCCCCTTCCCTGCCCCGTCTCTGGCCAAGGGTTCACTAAAATTGCTATATACCGAATGGGTGATTTTGCGAAGGCTGCTGCATAAATATGCATAGAGTGTTAGATATTTTGTTAAATATTGCTTTTGTTTGTTATATTGTTATTGTCGTTTGCTAGTTTACCCCGTCAGCGTCAGGCGCACAAAATTTGGTGCTATAAAATCTCTACGGTGCGATGCAGCATCTAAAAGTGTAAAATGGTAAACCAGAATATTGCAATTTTTGGCAAAGATACGTGCTCGAAGACAGGCTTCGCTGGGTATATTTTTATACGTACAATTGCAAGTTTGCCCGAAAAGACAATAGATGCATTTCAACTTATAGTTTTATATTTCGTACAAGCCGCAGTTTAACAGCAAATTGTTTTTTGCCATTTTACTTGATTTTCTATTTGTAACGTTTACGTCAATCAGGAATCTCATGTTGACTTCATCGCGTTATGATAATTAGAATCTGTTTTTCATTCAGCTTAATACCCTTTGGCAATAGCAGCGTTGAGTTTTATGGCCAATGTAAATAACAGGGGCAGAATAGTATTCTTAAGCCTAAGCCTAAGCCTAAGCCAAGCAAAAAATTAGTCTAAAGCTTAATAATCTTACTCTTTTCTATTCCCATAGAAAACCTTCCGCCCCTGATCTTTTAACGTGGGCCAGTTTTATGTGAACTACAGTTTCCGAAGTGTGTAGGATTACTGTATTGTTGAATTGAACTGAATGAATGAAAACAAATACAAATGATGACACTTGTAAAATCTCGTTGTCTCATGCAATTCGATTTGTGTCGTTCAGCGATCTGCTTTCAGTGCATTGGAGAAATATTTTTGATCAAATTGCCAATTCATTGGAACGCGTAAAATAATGTAAAAATTTGAAGATTTGGCACTTTTTTGAGTTGCATGGTACGCACATGGCCCTCGAAAAATTCGAATTTTGAAACAAGATTAATTCGGAACGAATCGATATCTGTAGAGCAAGTAACGAGTATCCGAAATATGCAAGATTTCACAATATTAGACCATTCGGAATTAAACCAGATTGGTAACTGGTAAGCCGAAAATACCCGTTTACCATGACCTAAAAACATGTTTTAGTAAACTTTTCTTACGTGTGTATAATAGGCATGATACGTAAGGTAACTTCGACTTGCATATAAGGGCGCTTACAAAAGGTTTCCTGCTTTTAAGAAATATGTCCTGTTGTGCCGAGTTAACTAGTATTAGTGTTTTTGGTTTAGCGAGTGCTTCATATAAATTTTAGCAACATTATTATTCCAATTTGTATTAACATGCAGCCCCTGAAAGGGACAGAGAGACGGGGTAAATATGTCTTGCTTGAATCAGGTTTAATAATAAACATCACTATGCAAACTGAACAGGACCCAAACTCATGGTCAGAACATGAAATTGGGCTTAAGAAGCTGAATCTAGGCGTAAGCTTGAAGCCAATGCATAAGCCTAAGCGAAGGGTTGAGGCTAATGACTTTATTCGCGACCATTGAGATAAACTTTCGACTTCTATTACATTAGTGGAGAAGGAAAAGTAAACAGCTACCATGTGTTTGGTATATTCATTAAGTTTACAGACTTGAGAAAATTTAACAATTGAAATATATAAGAAAAGTTACACTTCGAAAGCAGTAGCTTGTTGTAAAGCACAATATATGCCTGCATGGCAGAGTACAACCGGAGGTGAAAAATACCGGAGCCGGGGCCGGAGGCCTATTTTCTGCCGGAGCTGGAAACAGAACTCTGGATGTTCCCTGCTGCATGGTCAGTAGATAGAATATGAAAACAAACTGAAATTTTAGGCGTAAATCTTTAACATTTTGAGGGTCAATTTCTTAGTTGAAAATGTTTGTGGGGAAATTCTAAATCCTAAAATTTTAGTAGGTAATTCTAAGGTTTTAAAAACGTCTAATTCGCTAATTCCAGCAGAAGGGCGATATTTGACTTGAAGTACAATGTATATAATAAATATATGACAACGAAAAGAACTAATAACGTGATAATGTACATGTAAAATACAGATATGCAAATCGTCAAATGACAATTTCTAAACAGAAGTCAAAAATAGGAATGTGAAAAACCGGGTCGACCATGGCGTCATGTCGTCAAGAACGGAGTGCAGTTTCCGTCATGTTTAAATATAAGCTCCAATTTTTGTACTCAGATACGCAGGAGGCATTTAAAATTCTTGATAGCTATTGTAAACACGCGAAGAAATGCCGCCGAAAATATCAAAAATTCTGAAATAGGTACCCGAGAACAAAGTGCTTTTAAAACAGACAGCCTCCTGGCCGTCTCAAAAATGATACGTAATTTCACTATACTGAAAACGTTGTTAAACAAAAAAGTTATATAGCAGTGTCCGCTGCGAACTTTCTGATATTCATATTCAAATGCAAACGATTACGTTGTTGCGACAACAATCAACATCTCCTAATCGTTTCAAATATACTAAAAGTTTAGACAAATCAAAACTAAACACATCTTTCCATTTTCTCTATACATAAAGTCATCTCGCGGTATAAAGTTTGAGAGACCTCAAGTTGAAAGCAAAAAAATAAATAGCCCATTTTTGGGTTGACAAAACTTTCACAACGTATTTTATTATACTCCGTATACGCAGTCTCACTCAGCATCGCGCACCCGTCTCTGTATAAAAGTATTAGCTTTACCTATTTTCCGGTATGACATATCCCTTGGCTTTAGTTTTCGGTTGGTTTAGTTTTGACTTTAGACAACTCACTTTTAGCAAAAATGCAGCAGTAGCAGCAGCAGCACTCATTTTCAGCGATATTATACATTTTAGAGCTTTCAAAAAATAAGTTTTAAGTAGACCTTTTACAAATCGTTTCTTATATTTAGCTTTTACTTTCGTTATATAAGTATATAATTTTTCGTGTGTATATTTCGGTTCAATACCTAAAACCGCTCCGGTCAACGCAATTAAACAACTGTGTTTGCTGCAACTCTACACACTAAATACCAGACTCTCACTGGCAAATACAAGGGTGGGCTAACCCGACCTGCTCGTTCCGCCAACAGCGATCAAACGAAAATTTTATATTAAAGTTCAGCCCTAAATTGACATTTGACTAATTGCTCGCTTCACTCGAGAATTTTTCCGACTATTATAGCGCGACCCCCGTTACACAAATTTCTGGATCTGTCACTGCCGACTCCCGAACGAAAAACTAAATAGCGTTGCTTTACTCTGCATAGCAGCCCGCTGTTGTTCCACCGTAACAACTTTCTATTTTATCATAAAACTTTTCTAAGTACCCTGCTGTGCGCGTCTCTATATATACCTCGCGCTTCGATTCATTTCAACTCCCGTCAACTGCGCCAAAATGCAATCTAAAACTGGCACAAGAGCCGAAATCATTTTCTGCGTGAATCGTAGTATATATTTCGTCTAAAGAAAAGTTTTACACTCTAGAACACCGGGTTTTTTTATTTCTAAAACCCCCAAAAGACAAGAAACAACAAAAACCAGCCGATTTTTGATTATATGTTCACTATTATACACGGCCAATGATTATGACAGATTTATATATCTCTAGAGTTGAACTCACATTTTTGCCTCCTGAAATAAACTTCCTAGATTGCCGTTTTAGAGTCATAGACCATTTATCTAAGCGATACATAGAGTGAACAATGTCTATCAGTGTAGTTTGCAGTTCTTTTTGTTTTTGCAGCAACTCAAAAAACACAGTTGTTTATACCATTTGTCAGAGGTCACTACTAACTGGTCAAACTATAAGAGTGTGGACGGCAAAATAATACTGGGTCCGTAATTAACACTATTTCTGTAGAAAAGACAAAAGTTCCCCTCCCATTAGTGTTAATGTATTGGGGCAGGATTTTTTTTGTGGAAGAATGAAAACAAATGCTTTGTTTTTTGCTGCAAATTATAGCTATCATCAAAACGTTACAATAATAAATTTTAATAAAACAATTAACGGCGTCGGCTAACGTTAACAACTAACATTTGACATTTTAAACAAAATAAAGTTAAATAACAATTAAAATGATTCTAAATATAATTTAGACAAATTAAACTTCTCAACGAACAGTTGTGTTTTCGGTTAATTTCAACTCGATCCGTTGAACAAATGTTTCACATTTAATCTGCGTAGATTTTTATTAAACGTTTATTTGCCAAGCTGTGAGGTCTAAATATTATACATACAACTTTTAAATCGAGAAACAGTTGTGCGACAGCCGAACGGCGACTTCTTACGAGAATATTTATCAAAATCTGTAGCTGCGCATCAAATCTAAATTTACAAATCATTAGCAGTCGCATACCGTAGCGTGTCAGATGTGTAAGGGATTTCCCCAAAGTCAATATGTAAGGCCCTCAAGACTAAGAAATGTTAAAATTTTTGTACCCTCGCTCGCTATCGATTATGACGCGAAAATACTCACTTTGTTAATATTAAAATATAATTTTATCTTTATTATTACCATTTTTTGGTATTTGCAGTCATGTTTAAGCTAAAAAGTTGCTGTTCAACCTCATTAATTCTGGGAGTTGACGAAAAGTAAAACAGCAAATCGGTCGTATCAAAGAAATTTTTATGAATTGTAAGAAATTAAGATTAGCTTAAAGGAAAGCGTTTTCAGTGGACAATACAACGGCTTAGGTTTGTTTTCAAAAATATTTCTGTTTCATTAGCAAATATGGCCCATGTTACTTTAAGGGGCGTCCAGGTTTCTGGCGGGTCCATAGAAGAGTATGTTTAGATTATATATTACATTTTATTGCTTAGGCTTAGGCTTAGGAACACATTTTTGCAAGGCTTAGGCTTAGGAATACGCTTATCTACTGTTACGCCCTTAAAGTAATATTGGCTGGTCGCAAATATGATGAACTAAATTTTAAATTTAGGCGATAAGATTAGTAGAGGGAAGTACATTGAACGCTCGATTTTGCAAATTAGAACCGCTTAGCATATTATCGCAAATCAGGGTGGAATACCAGAACTTCCGTTATCATCTGTTGTTTTTACTATTTTTGCTTTCCATCTTGTCACAAATAAGCTTAATACACCTGGTTTAGTGACAGTATCTCAAATGTCAATTCACAACATTTTCGTTTAAATTGCAATATTGAAAGCCCTTCAGAATTGTAAAATAGAGTTAAATGATAGTTCAAAATTATTGTACCACTTCAATTACAGTACAACTTTGTCGCAAACTAAACGCGACATCTGATCGCACCGAAACCAAATGGTAATTTTTCTGCTATGGGCGCTTTCAAATCTACGTTTCTTAAAACAGTTATTCATTATTCGCCTAAACTAATGCTCAGTTACCACGTAGGCTACATTGAATTACCACAAATAAAACCCGTCCGAAACATAAATAAAAGTCCAAATCTTAATAAACTTTGCATCTTTACTATTTTCTTCAACGCACACAACACTCATCAAAACTACGCTACTGACAAGAGTGACTTTATCCGAAAGTTTTCGTCTTGTTGCTCATATTTTCTGTCTATTTCGCCTACATTCACGCGCTATTGATGATAACCTCTCCTATTTTCTTTAAAATACGTAACTTTTTTTTGTTTCGTTATCCTTCTCTATCTCTTTATGACTCTCTATCTTTCTCTCTACAGTCTATCTGTCAAATAGTCTACGCATAGAAATAATTTTATCACAATACCATTTTTTGACTTTTTAATTTTTACTGGATCACGCTTACCGTTTCAACTCTAAATTCTGTATCGCAATGCGTTTGGTTTTTGGGATCTCTGAGTCACACAGCTAAAGTTTGGTTCAGTTGAAGTCAGCCTCATAAACGCAAAAGCTGTTTCAATTGTCCTAAACAGCAAGGCCTCCGTTTTCAAGCAAATTTTCCAACAACTTTTCAGCACTGATTCCTTTTTTGAAATTTTAAGTGCGCTACACATTTTTCTTAAATTTATTTTTCTTCGACTCCCAAATTGAAACTTCATCATCAAAAATACACTGCCGTTTATATATCAAAAAGTCAAAATAATACGTACGCGACGCGGGCACCTTAGTCTTCACTTGATTTTTAAACATTCAGGGGGTAACGTTACAATGGTAAAATGATAATTCTCTAACTGGGGCATATATGAAGAAAGCTTTGCGAATTCCAAAATTTGAAGAGAAACAAAAAAAGGCTCTTTAATAACATTTAATCTAACTTGCTAGAAGTTGCGTCCAAACAAACGTTCTAGACGACGCTATATTCTCTCGACATAAAATGCTGGATACTCCACTGATCTGTAGAGTGTACTTGGACAATGGTGAATAAACTTGACTTCTCTGTGTTTCTCAGGTATAAATCTGTTTAACTAAAACTAACGCATGCGTCTAATATATTAAAGATTGTCTATTTGAAAACTTTTTTTAAAACTCTAAAACATAATTCTATCCCAAGTGTTACTTTTACAGTCACTCGATTGAGATACGTACGGTAAATCTCGGTTGATGTTATTTTTCAAAGATAGCAGCAGTAACAGCAAAAAAATGCGTAACACAGTTCACTCATGAAATATCACAAATATATACCATAGATATATATGTCGACTACTGAAGTGCATTAAAATTAAATTTTTTAAATCTGACTGTATTATTTTGCAGCAAAACGATGCCTAAATCCAAATACAATACATCTTCTTATGAGCTTGAGATGCGATTTATTTCATCCCATGTGTCAAATAGGCGCTTGCTTAAAACATGCAATTGAGACATACCCACACAAGATCTCGCAGCCCACAACACGCAGAAATTTTGTTATCTAAGACCAAAACAAGAACAACCATGACAGACAGATGCACTGTTATCTGAGCCAAAAACTGTTCTGACGGCTGGCATTTGTGCGGTTTTGTCCCGAAGAATGAAACCTTATTCCTGTAACTCGGGAACTTGTTATTCGAATAGGACGAAGTTAACCTCTTTCAATCCAGATCGTCTCGTTCTGTATCCAATTATATGAACAATTTTAACCTCCACTGACGATAATTTGTTGACCAAAAAGCAAAACTACTCCAAACGAAAGGCAGTTAGTTATGTAATACGTAAAATATTGATCTCACAATTGCTGGTTGTTTAGAATCATAAACGATTGTTTGTGTCTCAGGGCACTTTATATCGGGAGCGCTACAAGTTAAACGAAGTGCTTAAAGAAACAAAAAAGTGATGTTCAGAAAGCTAAAAAAACAAATATGAATTGGAATATCGGAACTAGAAAATTGAATTTCGGACAGATATCCAGCAAGAATAGCCGTATATCGGAATGTAAGAAATTATAATGCCTCTAGTGATGCGCATCGGATAGCTTTTCATATCCGGATATTCGGCACAACTTCCCGGATATATTCGGATATCCGTAACTAAATTTTCTACTTCGTATATCCGAAACCCGATTTTGTGTTTTTCGGGTTTCCGAACCTGAATTTTCGTTTCTCAAGCATTTGTTTTAACTGGTTGCTCTAAAGGAAGTACTGCAGGGTATTCGGATTAGGAAATTGCTACTGACTATTAAATACTTGAGGTGGCCACCTCAGATTGAGTTGATTTGGTTTGTCTCCGTCTGATTTAAACCACTGCAACAAAAATTAGATCGAATGTCACCTTTACCTCGACATCAGTCCATGTTACTTTTAGTGGTGGCCTGCTTTTACCGGCGGATCCAGAAATTTGTGACAGGCGGCAAGCTCGTAAATGTTTTGAAACGCAATTTTTTACCAAAAATTTTTCTGAGGGAGTAAAATTGTAAGGTAGGGACTTAATCAATTTTTTACAAAATAACTTTCTAAAGGCCGACAATTGCAAGGTAGAGACCTTGTCATTTTATCACAAAAAAATTTCTGATGGGGGCGTACGCCCGCCCGCCAACCTTTGGATCCGCTATTGCCCGCCTTCTCACTAGACCGAAATAGACAAGGATTAATTTTTTGACTAATTTTTTTTGCTTGAGCTTAGGCTAAGCTTCGTTTTAGACTTGTGTTTTATTACGCTGAAGAGGTTTAAGCTGTTTTGGTTGTTGCACTGTTAAAGTAAGATTGGTCCAAATCTTCAGGACCCGCTCTAGTCTTAATATATAGAAACATAATGCCGATTTGGCTCCTCATAACCTCCCCTGATAATTTCAATTAAATTTCTATTTTTAAGACTTGAATATATACTTACACTCTTTGAGATCTTATGGACTACACCAATTTTCAACAGTAAAGAAATCTATATTTTTTCATGTATATTATTGCGTAAAAGCGACGCGCTGAGTTGAATTGCGTCATTTTTTGCGTTCGATAACTGGTTTAGCGCACTTAATTTACTATTATTTTCACGACACATATGTTGGAGGAAACTTTTTCTACAACAACCAAACTTTTTAAATCAAATTTGTGCTTTTCTCTCCCAGGGGGAGGCTGAGGCTTTGTGGCATCTTCCCCGTTTTGAAAGAATACTAAGCAGGTTGGGATTGTCGCCCCCCCCGACACCCCACACAAAGCTGTTCATTATTCAGACAGCTGGAATCGCTGATAAAGTACTTTTAGACTGTTTTGGTGTATTTTAAAAACGCTTAGCGTGGGGTATGACTTCAAAAGTTATGAGCTCCTGGGTTCTGTGTCATGGGCAATTCAAATGTGCAATTTACAGGTTGCCAGCTCGACAAGCTAGCCTTTTATTAATTAGCATCACACTCAGTTAGGCTTGGCGTCTTATAAAATCAAGAGCAATCAGGATTAAAAATGACACCCAATACGTAATCTCGCGACGTCACTTGGCATAGGTATATAATAGATTTTGTTTCTTGCAACGGTAACAAATTTAGTATTTGATGGTGCGTATGCCTATTCGATGCAAATTTTTCACTGGGTTAATTTGGAGAATACCGATTTGGCTCCTCATAACCTCCCTGATCATTTCAATTTTGCGATCTTTATATGAACCCTGCGGAAACAAAATGTACTTTCAGTAGTTCGAAAATCTACAATTTTTTCATGTGTGTCATATACTAAAACCGACGCGCTTACTTGAATTGCATCATTTTTTGCGTTGGAAGACTGGTTTAGTGCACCTAATTTATTATTATATAATTTTTGAACTGCTTGTCATTAAAAATGTTTTAAAACCAAGACTATTAAGAAGCTCTTTTCCATCGAACGAATTGATCGTTGTTGTGTAAAGAAACAACAATAAGCTAACATATACATGTTATAACAGTTAGTACAAGAGGTATCCTATAAAAAGTTTTGCAATAGATAAAAGTGGCGTTATACTTGCGCCGTCCAGCGCTGTACGGCACCGCAAGTTAAAAAATTTGGTTTATTAATTGGGCATCAATTGTTATGTGAAGCCATGTAAAAAACCACGTGTTTTGCGGTTCTGTGCCGTACCTACGGTGACGGTTTGTGCCGGACGTCATCAAAAGTATTGTCCCATCTTACGTATACCTATAGTGTATCACAAACTCAAAAGCCAAAACATTCCAGCGTTAAACTAGTTTTCATACACAAGCTCGATTGTAAGACCGAGGTTATGACTAAGAAAAGAAATGTTTTCAATAAAAACTGTTCTGACAGTAACTATGACTGGAAAAAGTCCAAAGTCAAACAGCTCCTCTAAATTTTGCAAACAATATACAACTAAAAAACCGAATATATACACACAAAAATCGCCAAGAATTTGGTTCAATATTCTGACTCAGGTTTGAATACAAAACTTGTTTTCGTCAGCTCCAGCTACTTTAATGGTGAAACATTGCAAATTAAATAAAAATTTTCTACAATAGCGCTTCAGATATCCAGATATCAGGGTACAACCGGAGGTTTCCTTCCAGCAGATAATTGGCCTCCGGCTCTGGCAGAATCTTTGCCGAAGTTTCCGGTAATTTAAGTAGTAAACTTTTGCACAATTTTGAAAAATTTACTTGTTTAGCGCGTTTCATTTTACTTGTCACAAGTTTCAGGAAAGAATTTCCTGAACTGCGCAGAGATTTAGCGTAAAACCAATCAACTTAACATATTACAGATATTAGCTAAAATTAACCAATTAACCATCATTTCCTAATTTCGCCTAACTCAGGCTCGGACTCCGGCAAATTTCCTTGTCCTCCGGCTCAGGCTCCGGTATTTTTCACCTCTGCTTGCATCCTGCCAGATAATTTCTTTTCGAAAACATATCCAGATATTTGGTGCCCATCTCGAATTTATATGCGTCAATACTAAAGCAGTTACCAAAATATTACAAAGGATTGTGTACTGAAAGCTAATTTGTCATTTAAGTAAAACACCTTTGGTTTCGCTACGAACATAATAAGCTATAGGCAGATGGATCAGCTCAAAATCTGCAGTTACAAAAACAATTTTACTGTGAAAAAATAAATATAGGTACCACAGAAAAATCGCAGCTCAAGCTCGTGCAACAACAAACCAATTTAAGGTGACGGTTATTAATTTTAAGCCAAAAGCTACACATATGCTTAATCCTAAGCCGAAGCCTACGCCTACACCTGTGCAAAAGCCTTTGAGGCTAACCGTTCATTCCAGTTTCTATGACCCAAATCTACCTGTTTCCTAGTGAATTGGTTCGTATAATTAACGTGGCCAAATTTATCATCAACATGCGCAGTATATACAGTTCAAAGGCATGGATAGATGGTTTCGCAATCGGACAGGTTTCCTGGCAATAATGTGGTATATACATATTGGAACACCTTAAGGTACAGTCAAAGGGTTCTGAGACCAAACCTCTTTGTAATTGGTGGCCAGCGGATCTAAGAACGTTTTTTGTTCTAATATAAGAAGCCGCCTTCGAATTTTTTTAACCGAGTGAACGTAACGCATATCCAAAACTGCGGCTACACCCATGGCGTGCACTGCCGCTGTAGGCGCGACCCCAGATGTACTGCGATTACAAATACACAACATCCTCTACGCTCGCCTGATCAAAGGAACACCAACAATCACACTACTCTCGCCACCCATCGTCGAAGTTGGTGCAATCTCTTCATGTGGTGACGCACGACGCGCCCTACTGCCCCCATGAGGCATTTCATGTCTGACCCGAAACTCGTACAACTTGTACAACTCATACCCGAGCACTGCTAAAAGGCACATTGATAACGCTAAGCATGCCGCATTATTTAGTTGTGCTTTTGTGCGAACATAATCATAATCAATAGCATCGAACCGAAAATAGCAATTTGAATTTGTGTTCCGAGTAGTTGCCGTACCCCCCGTAGGAGAAGCAGTTCCAGATGACCGCCGTCGAGCCCTGAAATTATCTTGACCACCATTATTTGGAATGGCCACCTCCGCTTGCTCGCCTATCTCCATGTCTTCACTATGAGTTGCTCTTTCAGCCCGTCGAAGTGTTACTGCTGATCTGGGACGCTCTTCACCAACATTGGTGCCAACTGATATTGTCTCTAAAGCAATTCCATGAGCTCGATTAAATTCCATTCGCCGTTCGTCATAAATATGGTTCATTTTTTCCTCAACACTGCTCTTCTTGTCAGACGCGACAATCGCAGCTTCAACTCCAGTACGATGTTCACGATTAAACGCAATGTGTTGTGACGCAACTTCATTATTATTGTTATTATTATTATTATTATTATTATTGTTGTTGTTGTTGTTGTTATTATTGTTGTTGTTACCGTTGCCATTCGAGTGCCGATGACCTATACCAGTTTCAATTAGAACATCTTGTAATGACCCGTTTAAGCTGTTATGTATGTTTCGGTCGCCATCAAACGCGGACGTCTGCGTGTATCTTCCAACAGCGAACCGTCCACTGCTATAAGCTTGCGCAAGATACTGTGACAAATTCATTTTATTTCCATAGTGCTCTACGCTGTTTGCAGCGGCGTTGTTTGAACTCTCATTTGATGGGCCAAATATAAAATCCTGTAATCAGTTCAAAATACATTTAACAATTACGTATCATGAAAGTACGCAACGCGGAGGTGCAAGTTATGCAGAAGGCTACGGTGCCTTAAGGTTTGAACAGCCTCTTTATGTGTCTGTTAAACGCATATACTTCGAATCGAAGCATGACAGGAGTCTTTGCTACAGGGAAGCCACAAGAGTTCGACCCAATCCTGAAAAGATTTTAGCTCCACTAGAAGAGTTTTAGGTTCATTTCTCTGCAAGTCATATTAAATCTCCGCATACGTGTGCTGAAAAGTTTTTAAATTCCCAAAATGATACGTTGAATACGGGCATGGAGTTCTGCTCGAAAAGCGGCTACTTAATTCGAAACTAACATGAGTGCTGCTATGAAAAGCAGTTACATTCTGCATATTATATATCTTTTGATGACATCTTGGAAGTTAGCAAGCACAAGATTTAAAAGGATAACGGTAGAAAGACCGGAAACTGCACAATCCGCTAAAACAGATAGCGAGGTACTCAGATAAACTAGACAATTTGTGTTGCTCAAGAGGGTGTAGCCGATATACGTTTTTATTTCAGGTGAAAATCTGTGTCGGTTCCTGTTATAGAAATAAGAAAAATTCCATTTAGATTTATGCACATAATTAGTGGTAGTAAATAATGTAAATCTTTTACAATTTTGCACCACCGATCTGCTGGAAGCCTGCAATCGTTCGACTTGAAATAGAAATGACGAACTTAATACAAAATTCTAAAACATTACGGCTTGAATATCTTATGCTTCGTACACGTTTTCCGTTTCGGTTGTTTTAACAATTATCCGTTTCCGTTCTTTTTACTATCTGTTTACAGCGTGCTGATCACGGGTCATCTTACTAGCAAATTAGTACCCAAATTTTTAAATTTCGCTTCTTTTTAAAGTAACGAACAAATGTTACCAGGTTCACATAAAGCACAAATAATCGTTCACCTCTTGATGGGAATCACTGCCAGGATCGAGTGTTAAGCTGCCCGAAGGTCGTTGCGCATTCAAGGTTAAAATGCGACATATATGCATTGGATAGTCTTTACTTCGTTGGGCCGCGCCGGCAGCCTCACAAGCAATGCCTAAAAATTAAATTTTAATATTTTAAACATTAAAATTTCAATGCACGCAAGTAAAATTAAAATGGTCCGTGACGAAAGACCTGAGTATTGGAGTCAAAAAATTTTGATGGGGAGGCCGAACCACACATATATAAATCGAGAAAAAGCTCGTTAGCAAGAAGCCAAACGCAATTTAGTACTAAATCTTCATATTAAATTTTGGTTTTGATCTCTGTTCGCAGGAGATAGGGCCTGAGTTACCCTCTTGGATCTGCCGATGAACAGCTCAGGATCAACCAAACACGAAATATCGCACCTAAACCATATGTTCATAATATTTGCCCGAGTTGGAGGCAAACGAAAATTAGCTTTTTAATATTATGTTGAAGTTGGGTCCGACCGTATACCCGGTTCCGGTTTACTAGCCGGCAAAAACCAATATTTGTAACCTGTTCCGGCACCCGGTAAAAACATACCGGATACGGGATATTTACGGTTGTGGCGCCGTAAATCATAAAATTGCTTTTTACACGAAAGGGTCTTTAATATCATTCTGCGATTACATTTCTGGGCAAGTCAAGAAGTGTAAGCGAGCGAGAGTTAAACGCATTTTTGCATAACATAAATTCAGTTTATCAGCAACAATTACGAATTTTATAAGTAACAGACGAAAACCTCGAGTTCCTGCTCCGGTACAGAATTCAATATCCGTATCCAGTTCCGGCATCCGGTAAATTAATATCCGATTTTACACTGCATTGTTTATAAAGCAACCAAATTTACTTTTTGAACGCCTATTTTGATAAACCTCAGTAACAGGGTGCAACCGGAATTACAATTTACCGGAACCGGAACAGGAATTTGAAAATTTTACCGGATCCGGAACCGGAAAGTGAAAAATGCATTTCACTAAAAATTGCATTTTAATCTTATTTTTTGCTCTATTATTTGTGAAATAACCTTAGTTGAACATAGGTATTTATTTTATTTGTTGTATTTTAGATTTTTATCATCGACTGAAGTGAAATCCACCATCAATGGCTTATATTCGGAGTACAAGTGGCTTTCAAAAGAGATTCTTAAAAATTAGCAAAGTTAAGAAAACGGTCAAATTATAACACCGGAATTTTTAAATCCGGTAAAAATTTACCGGAACCGGAACCGGAATGTGAAAATATGCCGGAACCGGAACCGGAATTCCGGTTGCACCCTGCTCAGTAACTAAAGCATGAAACGTAATTTCCAAATATGCAAAGAAAATCGTATCTATAAGTTTTGTGAAAAATTCTGAAAAAATCGGCTAGGTACAGAAACTGTTGAACTTTTATGTAAAATTCGCGCAATAAACTTAAATATTATAAAGCACACCTCAATAAACACAAACAGTTTAACTTAGCTAATTTTGAAACATTTTAAAGCCTAAAGAACACACCAGTTGTCAAAATCCAGCTATATATAAGCCAAGGAGTGATAGCAAAATAATTTACGCTTAAATTTTTTATTCCTATTGGTAAAGTTTCTTTTTATTTTAGCTACCACGAGATTTCGTCGACCGACATTTCGTAATCTGACATCAAATTCCTGTCCATTTGTCGCCCGATCGCTCAATATTATGCTTAAGGTTAGGCTCAGGATTCAGCAGCCGTCGCGCAACAAGTTCGATAGCCCAGGTGGCAACTGGCACAAATAGCTGTTCAGGATACATTTCAAAATGCACCTTACCTATACTCGAATCAATTGCAAGAAACGCCGTAAACATGACCGCAATCGAAGTCCAAAAAATAGGCGATCCAGTACCGTGTTGATGAATTGGGCTCGGCGTTCGTGCGCCACCAATATGCGCTGCCCCACCGTTCGATGCACGCCGTGGACAGAACCAAATCCCACGCGTTTGTTTGAGACCAGCAACCGAAAATAGTGCAATGCCGCACGGAATTAACGCATATTTTCCTTTGACCAAATAATAGTACTGATGACACGGCTTGTAGGCGAAATGTGAAAAGAATATCAACATAGTCAGTGTCAAATGAAATCCAAGAATCACCCATGAAATATTGACTTTAACTCCTTGATAAACGTGACGTATTAGCTGATTCGGTAGTCCGTTGGCGTCCGGGGGCGGCGGCAACGAATACAGCAAGTCACGTCGACCATTGCGGTTTGCTAAGAGGCCCGAACTCAGTTGTGAGTGTACCGTTGACAAATCACCGTACATCAATGACGAGTAGGCCCGGTCCCCAAGTACAACAGGTTGGTACTCAGAAGCTGCAGCCTAAAAACAAGGGTGTCATTTGGGTAACAAGTGTGAAGCATAGAATGTCATACATATATAGAGCCGCCCCCACACTTACTTTCAAAATCTCACCTAAAACAACTGAAACATACGAACGTCAGGAAGTTTCGCTGAATATGTTTGCATTTTAGTCTGTTATTTCGCTTAAAGTTTTGAAATGTTCTTTTAAAATCTCACCTAAACAACGAGAAATGTGATTTACCTGCGGACAATCGGTTGGATAGTTTTCAATTGTCGAATACGGTGGCGGCAGCATTGTCACTGACTCTTGGTCGGCGTCACTTTGGGCAGATTCGCGTCGTTCTGCGGTTGTTTCGTTCCGAGCTGTTGACCGATAACAAGGCGGAGGGCCTGGACCTTCCGCGTTTGCCGTAGATCCTTGTTGTGGCGATTCAGACCGTGTAGTCCTCGAGCGATTATTCAGCGGTTTGCGAACATTTCGTTCTTCCATAGAACTTGCTGTACTCGATTCATCGCAATTTTGCTGTTGCGTTGCGACGCAACTATTGCGACTGCTACTCAAACTACTTGCGTTGCTTCCACTTCGCACACGAGTATTGTGTATCATATTAATAACAGGTCGATGAAATAACATTACATATGTTCGATTTAGTAACACTATTGAAAGTAGGTACTTTACAAAAAGGGCTGAATCCAGAGTGGAAAGATGGGCGTGCGCCCTTGATCAGAAAACTTTTTATGATAAAATGTTCAGGTGCTTACTAGCGATGTGCCGGGGCCAGGATTTTACCCGGTACCGGGTGCCGAAGCCAGTAAAATACACTAAACTTCAAATTTATGTACCTTTTGTGTAAGCATGATCATACACCTGGGAGTACGATACCGTTTTTATCATATCATGTCATGCGACATTTTGTTGATACTCCCATGTTGTCAACTTAGTGTTAATGCAATTGTTATTTGCCATATCGCGTCATGCGACATTTTGCCTATGGTAATGTAATAAAATTACTGTGCTTCGTTCGGACTCTGATTAAATTGTGCCACGAGACATTGTTTTTCTGGCATCGTTTATGATACCGTATGGCCCCGGTCCCGGCGCCGGGCCCGGTTCCGGAACATATCAAGTGCCTACCTTATAAATTTTCACTTTTGTGCCACGAAAATTACCTTTGGACTTTCGGCTCGCTTTGCTCACGGGGCTTTTCACAAGATACTGCGCGCCCCTCGTCAGAAATTTCTGAATCCGCCATTGTAGCACGGCTTTGCGTACTTTCCAGATATGAATGCACGCTGCTGCATGCATCAAGATTGTTGCATGAGTCGAACGAAGTAAGGCGAGTGCGTGCACGAGAGCATTGCTCTCTTGCTGCGCAAGTTAACAAAGAACCACTGCTCGCACAAGTGTGGAACGAACGGACATGCCCTCTTGAAGCAGCGTTTAGCAGTGCGGATTTGTGTATCTTAAGGACACTCAACCGTGCTAGTGTAAACACGTCAGGCATGCGTGTTCATAGCGCAGCGTGCTGTATATATGCTATATGGCAGCATACGGTCAACATATACAGTTGACGATAAAAGTAGTTGGAGAGACGGTCTACGTGGCGCCGTGGTAGATCGTTCGCTTAACGATCCGTTGCCTTACCGGTGAAACAAACAACGTTATTTCCTCAATCTGTTATAAATATTATACACACTATATGCGTGTATCATATACTTTTACTACACACACTAGTATTGCGCATTACGTTTATAACAGATCGATGAAACAACGTTATATATTTTGAATCTAAAAACACTATCGAAAGCCGACATTCAAACTGAAACAAGTTAAGTAGGAAGTCAAACTTGTAGAAAAAACGTTTGTATCTATGTAACAAAGCTGGACAGCTTGATTTGATTGCACACAGTTCCAGCAAATTTCACAGCATAATATGATTGAGCGAAGCTCGGAGTTTTGCGAAGCGTTTTATGTTTTGTACTCTGGGGTCGAACTTTGGATGTCCGTCTGTCCGTCCGAAAAGAATCTCAGGAACCACTGAACCGAATTTGATAAACTTTTTTGATAATTAGTTAAACCTAAATCAGGACTTTCTACATTATTTCACCAATTATTACAGTTACGAGCAGTCTAATTTGAGCACTAAAGGGTTTTTGGGCGCGAGGAATCTGAATAAGTTGTTTACAAACCTCTAAAACCAATAAATGAATAGTTAGCTAATAGCTAATTTGCATAGTAGCTTAATTGTTTGAGTGTGGTCGAGCTTCGCTCAATACATGTAGTCTCACTACGACTGGTATTATTATGTTAACAAGACAAGGAATACGCTAGTCCGCTATGATAACAATCTTTAAGTGTGCTGATTTTAAGGCTGTTAACAGTGCAGATAGTGTTGTAACTGCAGAGGCGCAAGAACGATCTCAACAGTGAGGGAATCACATGAAATGAGCAAAAACTTTTCATAAAAACATATTCAGTGTTGACGGTTCCAGGAGATTTCATGGCAATGGATCTGATGATGACCATGCTTATCCATTGAGTTAGTTCCGTGCACGCCCTGATTTAACATAAAGGCTCGTCTGATTCTTTGCATCAACTAAAAATATGATCCGTTTGTTCTTTTGCCTGCAAATGCAAAGTCCATTGCGATAAAGATGCAGTGTTGACCAAGCTGATTATTCCACCATATGCACATCAGACAAAGTAGATCTCGATAACGAAACGAGTACGCAGCCAGCCATATTTTCTTATGAATTACATACAGTACAAAACTCTACTTTGAGCTTGATCCGTCCGTAATCGTTTGATTATCAAAAATTTAATGCCACTCGATCAGATTCGCATGCTGCTGCGTCGAGTGATATATAAGTTGCCTAACTTTCTGCAAAATTTTATTTGGTCCCAAAGGCGATTGGGACCTTAAAACATCGAATTTTTCAAAAATACAAATTTGGACGTGAACTAAGCAGGAGATGTAACGATAGCTCAAATATGTAAACAGTTTTGAAGCCAGACCATTTTTGGGCAAACTAAGGCTAAACGGGATCACGGAACCAGACTTCTGCTCTCACCTCTGATACTTTAATCTGATTTTAACTCACGACATGCGTTGCTGTTCAGGAGTAAACAAAACTTACAACAATAGTCTTTCAAAATAAATCTGACGCCAAAAATGAAGAGGAATAGCATCCAGTTTTATATTAAACATCAAAAAGTTTCCGTCTGGTACTGACTTGAGTCTTTTTCATGCTTCAAAGTTTATCGCTATCAAATCAAATAACATCACCGTAAAAGACCAAAACAAACACAACTCGACCATTATACAAACTGAAACAACTAAAAACCTAACCTGATAGCCAAATCCTACCATTCAAACTGAAGCCTGACCTCGGCGATTTTCGTGTAATAAAGCACTCACCTAATCTACATCTATCACATAAAGCCTTTGCCGTGCGGGAAGCCGAAAACCTAGTCAAAACAGAACCCTTAAAGCAAGAGGTAAAATACCGCAGAAACCCTATATCGTTTGGCGATGTATATATACAGCCGGCAGGCGCTTGTAAACCCCGTGTAGCATATATTTGTGCCAAACCTAGCTCACTTCTGTACGTACACACAGTCTCTCGCACGAGAAAGCTTAAAAACTCTACACCGCCTGGTTACAAGCTTGCATTGTAGTGTCAGCAACAAAAAATACCATATTATTATATAAAGAAAAGATAAAAACATTTCCAGGTTTTTGCTGCTACAGTGAAGCTAGAACACAGTATTAGTAGTAGTGGGCTCAGCTGTATACTTTTAACACGAGATCCTTGTACGCGTCATGTAAGTTTCTATTTGGTTCCAGTATAATTCGACTGGCATCAGATTGACGTAAATGGTAGGCCCATATTTTGGGCCTTCTTGAACACCATGTACCCCTCTTGTAAGTTATACTAATCTCACTCATGCCCCTACGTAATTTTTTTGCCTTCTTAATAGCATATTAAGCTGGCAAGGATCCTATACTTATAAAAGTTTTTTCATTATTCAAATTTCTGAATTTGAACGGATACGAGCAAATGCATCAAAAAATTGTTAAAAAATTTTCAATGAAACAGGTTCAATTCCAATACTCCATAAAAACAGTTTAGTATCCTATTTTGTACCATACGTGCATCGCTGGACTCGGTGTTTTAGCTTACAAATTCGATTATGAGCTGTCATAGTATACATTGGCTGAGTTTCTGAAACCCTATTTAAGTCGCATTTGGTACTTAAGTACGTGCTAAGTAATTGCTTAGCCATTATGTCGTTTTTTAAAGTCGTACTTAAGTTAAGTAAATACTTAACTCGCTAAGTAAATCTGACAGATTACAAATTAACCGTTGAGGTATACAAACATTGGTTAAAAACACCATTGTTTCGACTTCAAAAATAACCTTTATTAAGGAGTTTGCAAAAAATGCTTCTGGTTTCTCAGTTATGAGATCTTTTGACTGCAGATGACACAAGTCCAAAAAACGAACCTATGCTTTTTAGCGGAACAGTAGAGGTGGATCTAAAAGCGAACCTAAAGATCGAACATCTCCATCCCGGCTCGGAACCAAGCAAAAATTAAATTTTGCGTTGGGATTTAATAGTCAACAAGGCCTATTGTTGTACTCTTAATATTTTTATTAATATTTGGAGACGATGGATCTGACAAACTTTAAGTTTCCAAATCTTCGTTATACGAACAAGTATAATGAAATTTAATAACTTTACTAGTATCCTATACAGTAATTTTGAAAAAAGAAAGTATTAATAACTACTGTAAATATGCTCAAAAGCATACAAATTTTCAAAAACAACCTGTCAAACAAAATTCAGAACCTTTAGTTATGAAACATATCGTTTGTTGATATTGAAATTATAAAAAAATGCAATAACGACAGTTTTACCTGAGAGGCTTCAAGTAATTAAAAATAAAACCAATGCTTTTATACAAAATATAAAAATTATACAACTGGATTAGAAATTTGTACTTTATCATGGTAAGATGGCGCGGGCGTGTAGTCTTGTAATTTATTTCGGTACAACCGGAGACGAATAACTGCGGAGCCGTGTTGAACAAAATTTACTGGAACCAGAGCTTGAGCAAATTCAAACCGTTTAAACAATTTTGAAACTGATTTTCAATTATAGCGAAAATACTATGTCAAATTTGGTTTTTAAACTTCAAGCTGCGTTTTAGACGAGTAACGCTTGTTAAAATTTAAAAAATGTCTCATAAACACCAGCTAAGTCAATGAATGGCGCAAGTTTTAATAAGTAATAAAAATTTTATCACCGCTGTTACGAAATATTTTACCCCCCGATAAAAATATGACCCGGGGCAAATTTTTATAGAGAAACCTAATGAAAAAGTGCCCCCGTTTATAAAAATTTCCACATAAATAATTTAAACTTTTGGTGACGTAAAGCTGCACTACGACCAGTGGTGGTTTCAGAGTCGTGTATTTCTATATCAGACTCGTCGAATAAATTTTTCAAATGCGCCGTTACAGTGTTTAATACTATTAAACCCTTTGAAATGAATATTCTCTTCCCGCACAATCGCAACTTTTAAGTGCGAAATTATTAATTTTCACAGTTTATAAAAATATGCCCTCCACCGCCTTACAATACAAATTATAAAAGCCCAGGAGTAGAAATATAACGAAAGCGAATTTTGAATAAGAAATGACAATGCTTTATGCTTGATAATTTTTAAAGTTTGTATATTGGCCAACCGCCGCCAATGACCGACCGGCCGGTCAAACGTTTGGTGTTAAGTTTTGGTGCAATTTTTGGGATGTTTCAGGTCACAAGTTGTCGGTATCTTTAAAAATAAGCCCAAAGCGATATTTTTTGACTACAGTTTCTAAGAGGCGCTTTTGAATCACTCTAAACCGCTACTGGTCGTAGCGCAGCTCTATATCAGCAGGAATGGGAGTCTCGGTCTCGGCAAGTCTCGATATTTGGCAGGACTCGGTCTCGGTCTCGCTTTTTTGAGTCTCAGTGGTTTGGAACCGAGACCAGAAGTCAAGGATTCAGTAAATGTGTGACTATATTGTTGAAGTAAGTGATGGTTGATGAATTTAATGTTTCTGTTTAATTATGAAATTTCATAGTTGCGCAATAATTACGAGCAGATATATAGTGTGAAAAACACAAAAATCTATGAAAATACAAAAAACTGTAAAAACCACAAAAAAACTACGAAAAAAGCATTAGAAATATTTTATTTTGAAAATTCTATTTTTAATTCGGTAATGACAAAAATTGACCGAGATCGAGACTTTTCTTGGCCGGTCTCGGTAGTCAGGTCTCAGTCTCGGTTTCCTTCGAAAATGTTTAGGTGGACAAATTTTAAGGTCCCAACCTTATATAATTTTACGTTTGTGCTATTCATGCAATTTTATTCGACCTGTAGCGTATGCTGTTATACATCAAGAAATTTCGCCAACAACGCTATTTTTGTGGCAACTGTAATACAAATATATATTGGATACCTGGTGATCGATTTACATCATTGAGATTGACAAAACTATTTTTGTATTGAGGTTATACAAGAAAAAGTTGAGTTCCATCATTGTATAACCTCTATTTTAAACACTCGTTAGGACACATGGTTTGTTCATATTCCCAAAATAAACCAAAAAACTAAAATTATGTGTTAGTATTTTACACATTTCATAAAAATGCAGCTGGCTTCTCGCTCGTTTTGCTCGCAACGCTCCCTTCTCAATTCTACCTATGTTGACTTTTGGCTGCCCATAGTTTAGGTATACAGTCATGTTATAAAACAATAAAACAAGGGCACATCTAACGGGACCCACCAAACGTTTTCTATTGATAATTATCACAAAAACCTCGTTTGGCTTCACTCGCGACTTTTCGTTCAGTATTTATTACGAGCCATTCCAGCAGAAATTTTTGGGTCCACTACTGACAAAAACTGACAACGATTTGTACCGCAAACGGATATTCGGTTTACACCTTGATCACAGCTATAATCACCAATCAGAACTGCTATTCGTACAGCATGGGTTATTCAGTGATAGCCCGACCAAACCAATTTTGACTTGTGTTTTATTTAATTCAGTATGATATTGAACACATTTCTTTTATTACATCTTGTTGGACACTGTCACAAACTAAGCCCTGCGATGGATCTTGGGTATGAAAATTTACCTTAGTGTTTCGAATGCTTCGTCGTTTGAGTTTGAGAAAAATTATAGGTATACATAAGATGGCGCTATACTTCTGATGACGTCCGGCGCCGTACGTCACCCGCCGTATGGTATTGTACTACGAAGCACATGAATTTCTACATGGCATAGCATAACAATCCATAAACAATTTTTTAGCTTGCGGTGTCGTATATACCACGTCGTACGTCGCTGCACGACAAGTAAAGCACTACCTTTATCTATTACAAGGTTAAAATTTTTTCTATCGCTTACAAATTTGATGTGCTAACTGTTAACATGTATATGTTAGCTTATAATAGTTGTTCCGTTTACAAAATATTAAACAGTTTCGTTCCTTTGATGAAAAACGAGCTTGTTAATAGTCTTGGTTTTATTTTTAAGCCAAAGTAGTTAAAAAATAAATACTATATTAAGTGCGCTGAAACAATCATCCAACGCAAAAAATGGCGCAATTCAACTCAGCGCGGCGCTTTTACACAGTAATATACATGAAAAAATACAGATTTCTGAATTATTGAAAATACATTTTTGGTTCTGCGCTGATGTTTGCACGATTTAGCGTAAGTATATTTCGATATGGTTCTTTCTTCTTAAAACGTAAAACGACGCATGTATATATAGTTCGTGGGATGACATTCGATAGAATCAGTTACAATGGTTTTAAATCAGACGAACAAACCAAACAAAGTCAATTTCAGGTGGCCAACGCAAGTACTAATTAGTCAATAGCAGTGTCCTAAACGGAACACCAGCACTATCTAAGTAGTTGCATAATAAATATTCTTAGAATTGTATGCTGTACTCTCATAACAATCAGCTTGCGGGTTAGGGTACTTCCCTTAAACTAAAATTGAGGCTCTGAACAAAAAACGCAAAATCGAGTTTCGGATATCCGAATAGAAAATCTAATTTCGGTTACCCAGATAAATAACAGACAAGAATTGCCGAATATGAAAAAATATCCCATGCCCATTACTAGCTCAGATATGGTCAGTGTCATTTCGAACAATTGTTTCGCCAGAAATGCTGAGCTAGGTATATACACGCCTGTAACCAGTCGTAGTGGGACTACATTTATTGAGCGAAGCTCGAACACACGTAAGCAATTAAGGTAATATGCAAATTAGTTATAAGCTAACTATTCATTTATCGGTTTTGGAGGTTTGTAAGCAATTTCCTCAGATTCCTCGCACCCAAAAACCCTTCAGCCACCCTATTATTTTTGGAATAATTTAAAAAGTCCTAATTTTGTCTTGTCAATTAAGCTAATATGCAAATTAACTATTAGCTAACTATTCAATTATCGGTGTTGGAGGTTTGTAAACAATTTATTCAGATGTCTCGCACCCAAAAACCTTCAGTGAACCCTAAAAATTATTGAAATAATTTAAAAAGTCATAGTTTTGCCTTGTTAATTAAGCTAATATGCAAATTAGGTATTAGCTAACTATTCAATTATCGGTTTTGGATGTTTGTAAACTATTTATTCAAATTCCATGCACCTAAAAACCCTTTAGTGCTGAAATTATATTGCTTTTAACCTTAATAATTATTGAAATATTGTAAAAAGTCCTAATTTAGGCTTATAACCGATACGAATATGCAAATTATCTATTAGCTAACTGCTCAATCATCGGTTTTGGAGGTTTGTAAACAGTGTACGCAAATTCCTCGCACCCAAAAACCCTTTAATACTAAAATTAGATTGCTTCTAACTGTAATAATTAGTGAAATATTATGGAAAGTGCTAATTTAGGCTTAATTAATTATGCAAATTAGCTTGTAGCTACTAAACGGCTTGCAATTTTAAAACCCCAATGCGAGGTTAACACCCCAGGATAATTGGCTTTCAAACAAAAAAAAGTTTATCAAAATCGGTTCAGCCGTTCCTGAGATTCTTTTCGGACGGACAGACGGACGGACATCCACACTGCTGAATATTGCTAACGGTTATTAGTCCGGTCTCGGCTTTTTCACTTCTGGCTCTCCAATTAGAGTTAATGAACCAAAAAGTAACATAACACCAATTTTAATTATTGCGTCGAACAAGTAAAGGTTTTCTTTTTCTGACAAATGGCGTATAATACACACCTGAGATTGTGCTAAAGAACTAAAACACAATAAACAGCAGCTTTACAAACAAAAACATTCAGGACCGGTAACTTATATATGTTTTGAAGACAGTGTACGGCAAAACAGAACATACGCAATATAGGTTTACTAAACGCAAATTTATATAAATAATGTAAAGTTACAGAGGCTCGAAAACCCAGTGGTGAATTTAGAAATGTGTGACATATAACATCGGAAATTTTTAAAAATGATGGACCAAAGGTTTCTGTAAGCTTATATGAAGAAAAAATTCGCAGAAACAGTAGCACAAAACATGACACACACATTTTCATTCATGTCCGGGCGGTTTAGCTGGTAAAGAACCCACCCACCAGTAACCCTCATGTGGAGTGGATGCACATTTTATGAATTATGCATGAGGCATACTTAAAATGAGATTAGTACCTACAATACCTAACTTACCAGGTTTATTCAGAAATTTCGCAGAGGTGCAACTTTGAATAAACTATAGCGAGATAAAAGCCACACGTTAGTGTAGAAATCGTTTTTATAGCGTCGCATGCGAAATTTCTTTACGTTTCCTAACGCTACAGATTTAAGCAAATTTTCACAAATAGCCACGAAACTGACAATTTCGGACGCAGGGCTTTACCAATTTTGCGCCAAAAATTTTCATTTCGAGAAAAATTCCCACAGCCCTCTGAATAGGCTGGCGGGAGCAGCTCCAAAATAAGTCTTAACCAGCACTTTTTTGACTTCTCTGCGCAATATCTCTGGCTATACGGATCTCATACTAAAGTGTAATGAACGTAGTCTAAAAAAATTCATCATTAGAAATTTTAAATGTTCTGAAAAACAATTGTTTAGTGTGGGGGTTTGGAGACAGCATCCCACATTCCGCCTCCTAAAGTGCACTAAGTTGCGAGGGCTTCAGGGGCGGCAGCACCCAATAAACAAAATGAGAGAAAATTTTTCTGTGACATTTTGAAACCAATTTTCATGTTTGTTTTAAATATATTCATCATTGTTCAAATTTAATATCGCACAAGGTTTTAATAAACTATTTATGAAACTGGATCTGGCAAATTTGATCCAACTTTTCAACATGGCTTCATTCATTCCAAAACTTATACCAGCTCTTGGTTTCCAGTAGTTTTTCTTCGACGAACCGTCCTTGATTTGGCACCGATGAATTCACGAGCAACAAAGGCCAGTTTAATTTGGCAGCCGTGAATTCATCAAGTGCCATTGCAAGCAACGGATCTGACCAGGAAGGTGCTGAAAACTTCGACCTACAAATGCCACATAATGACCGCTGAAAATTTCATCAAGCCAAGAACTGACTGTTTCAATATTGCTCCCGAAAGCCACAATAATTGGTACCACCGGCAACGCGTTGTCCGTTTAGCGACCAGAAATTCCTAAAACAGAAATAAAATTAATACACAATTACAAATGTATTTATGTAATTGTTATGAATGCACGGTCTCGGCCAATAACCAAGTATGAGACCAATTAGAAAGTGACGTTTCGGTATAAACTCATACAGAAACTACTATCGGTATCCGGCTCCAGCATCTGATAAAACTTTCAATGCCCAATATTTACGTTTGCGGACCCGAAAATCATACTACTGTTTTTTACAACTGAACATATTTAATATTTTACGGCGATTGCATTAGAGGGCAAGTCAAGAAGTTTCAGTTTTTCATACTTAAGCAAAAATGATAAATTCATGCTAACAATTAAATTTTAATTTAGTTTTGGCAAGAATCAGACACTTCGAACAGCGCACAATTTAAATGTTGTATCCAGTTCCGATTTTAACTCACTATCTGGTGACGGATGTTTTGACCAGTACGTCACATGAAACAAACTTTGTGTACATTCATATACCGGGGTTCGACCCCCTACCAGAAAATGCAGTAGCTGAATCAAGTTTTCAGCGTTATTGTAAACCAATAGAATTTTTTTGAAGTTTTTAAAAAACATCCGGCATAGTTTTATACCGTAGCCGAGTGTCGATTTTTTGCCGAAGTCGGAGCCGCATATCAGGTTGCATCCTGTTATATACAACAACCAGAAATATTCGACATCACTTAATCCTCAATAGGAAACAATCTTAATATTCCAAGTAAATAACTGGACAATCGTGAAACGATAATGGCAGATTTTTAAGCGTTGTAACCTAATTTAGTTCTAATCAATGACTGTATTTTGCTGCAACTTTCTTTTCTCAACGTGTAATTAAAAGCGAAATAATGGACTCGTGTACACTTCCCCTACAGCCTTAGGTTTAGAAAAAACCTTACTTAAACATTTGCCTACGCCTTCACCTAGTCGTTAAAACAAAACGCGAAGAGCAGTGCACAAGAGCCAACCAACGCATCTGTGACAAAGTTCACAACAGAAATATTAAAAAATTAAGAAAAGTTTTCAAATGAAAAGAGCGGTAATTTATACCAGAGTACCTTCTTAACAAATAAAGCTAACAAATGCATACTTTACCAAGTGTCCATCGAAAACCGTTTCGTAAATTGTAGCAATTCCAAATAGTCTATTACACAACTTACTGCAACCTGCTGCGCCGCGCAGTTACATGATATTTGTACGTTAACAAGAATATAAGGGTGCGTTTGACACATGTTTTATGAAGGACTAATAACACACGGTAATCAGTTAACAGCGATTATTATCATTTACGTATAGCAAAAGTAATCACATCAATAACAGACAAAATATGGCCTCTAGTTAACGTAACAAACTCTTCATTCCAGAGGCAATGGATATTATGCTTAGCAAAATGTTTTGAAACCACAAAGCCATATGGTTACCGAATAATCAACTATTAACGTATTCAAATTAATGGTTCAAAATTTAAACGAACTGCTGTAGCCAATGTATACCATCAAGTATATAAATTATAAGAATACCGGGATTTTAAATTTTAACACCGAGAACGTTAACATAAGTAAAACCAACGTGCACATTGTACCCTCAAACTTGGGCTTAAGCCTACCAAAGCCTTGCCCTAAGATAGACAAAATCCTAAAATTTCGAATACCGCGTGGAAGTGTTCAACAGCAGTTTACAATTTATGCATTTTCGAACGTAGTCGAATTTTAACCAGCGTACAACGATCTTAGTTACGGGCCCAGGATCTGTCAACAGAATGCTTTAGCCTAAGCATATAAACCAGCCACATATTCAAGTTAAAGTATCAATTTAAACTAAAGGGAAAATAACAAACAATAGCAATATATTCGATGCATATAGCGCACGCTAATTCGCTTTCCCACAACAGCTTCACGTCGGACTTACGCATGATCAGTTACCGAATTAAATACATGTAATATTTAAAGTAAAGATCTAACAATATTTAGAAGGGGAAGACGAAAATTTTCAGTTGTGTGCTCGTTCAACCAAAGCAATCCGCAAATTGACGGAAATGATACAGTTCTGGCCTTGTTTTTTGAATTCATTGTTCAAATGAAAATTCTAATTTTATCTGTGCTAAAAAGCTTTAGCTTGAAAAGTCCGTACCAATCAAATTTTAATTCTTATTGCCTATTATGTAAACAATTTAATCAATGTCAGGTAATAAAAACAAACCAAGCTATACGATCATAACTTCGCCAGCAACGGTTAGAAACAAACATCAATTATGCCTTGTTTTATAAGCAGGTAGTTATTAGCAGGGTGCGACCGGATAATAATTTACCGGATATTGGGTACGTTAAAATAATCTATTTTTGCTGTATTTTCAGTAGGGATGTGCCGATACAGAAATTTTTTGCCGATGCCGATTCTTATTTTGAAATTTTGCCGATGCCGATTCGTATTTTGAAATTTTGAAGATGCCGATTCTTATTTTGAAATTTTGCCGATGCCGAACCGATGCCGATGCCCATTCCAACTTTAGTACACCATGTTTAATAAGCAGACAGAATAATACATTACATTATTATATGAAGGCTTAAACCCTAACCATCATAAACGATTATAATTTTATAAGAACGGTTAATTTCAATTAATTTTTTCAAAGACAAACGCAAGAGAAATAACAATTTTCCTAAGCAGACACACTGGTGTGCGCCTAGAAATGAAATTGATAGCATTCCAACTAATTGTTATGTGCAAAAAGTATCGGCAAAGAATCGGCAATATTTTTGCAGTGCCGATAGCGGTACTCACGGAAAGTGCCGATTATTATTGATGCCGATTAATCGGCACATCATTAATTTTCAGCGTGCTCATGGTTTCCGTCTGTTATAAAGTGCATCATTGCTGCTGATAAACTGAAATCATTTAATGCAAAAATGCGCTTAACTCGCGCTCGCTTAAATAAGTTAAAGTACCTGAAACGAATCAAAACTTGAACTGCTTAACTTACCCAGAAATGTAATTGCAGCAAGATGTTAAAGAAGCACAGTAGTAAAAAGCAGTTTTATGATATTCGGCACCACAACCGTAAATATCCGGCAAGTTTACACCGGATACCAGATACCAACATTTACCGGATATTAAACGGGAACCGGATATCCGGTCGCGCACCCTGGTTATTACTACACCAATAAGGCACTTTCCAAGCAGTCGAATAAAGCCCCTAAACTTGACAAATTCGAAAATTACAAACGGTAAACTCGAACGGCAAATTTTAAATATAAACGACAAAATTCTAAACATCAAAACTAGTTCAAAGCAATACACGACGCATACAGCAACTACAGCGCATCGCATCACGGTTCCTAAATATCCAAAATTACACCGTTGTTAATACACAGAAAATAAACTCAAAAACGTCCTAAAATAAAATAATACCCACAGCCAGCCAGCAGCAGCAGCAGCAGCAGTCACAGCGAACAGTTAATATTTACAACACTTTTAATACCGACGATACAGTTCTATTCACAACGAAACATGACTGACTACCACATACAGTATCGAAAATAAATTTTCATCAAAATTTTCATTCGTCGTACTTACTTATTTATATGCCTACACACTGTCAACCTTGAGGGATACCGCGTATGAGTAGTATACAATGATAGTGACTACGTGTTCATCGGCCAATCCAGAAAGCTTTAACGAGGGTGCGAGTCAATAAACAATATTAAAAAAATTCGTCAACTGAAGCGAGCGAGAAACCAAACGCAATTTTAGTACTAAATTTTAACACAAACTTTACATTCGTGGGAGTCCGGTCGGATATCTAATCCGTTATAGAGGAACGGCATGTGTTCCCACACGGATCTGTCAATGTACGTAGTCGAAATTATATGACAGAAATTTGTGATACACGAATCGCAGGGGTGTAGACAAGAAAGAATAAACGAATATATTCTAACATTTTTAGGCAAACGAGAAAACAACAGTCAAAATGTTTAGATAACCTGCTGGTTCCAATGGGTCATAATTTTCTTGCAAGAAATACACCATATCGAAATGAAATCGTGGCTCCTCCCATGACGAATTGTGAAACATACTTTAGGCAGACGCAGAACTGGAGCAAAATATATATGCAAGCTTGAATCACAACAGTCTATAGTATAGCAAATACTGATTGCGGTTATACTTGAAAACCGTTATTTGCACGATTCAAACGGAAACTGTATTAATACAAAACGCAGAGGGCCGGATAATTTTTCGCATGTGTTAAGCTTAAAACTTTAGATTAATTTTGCGTATGCTTGATGAATATTTAAAATTCTTTACGCTGATGCTTTGGCTGGCAACGTAGACATTCACTGTGAGAAAGGTCGCCATAGTTCAGTAATTTGAACGCCTTTCTACGCTGTTATGAAAACAGCGCGGACACTATGCACACTATCCGATTATCAATAACCAATAGTGAAGAGTATCGGATTTTTCATATCCGGATATCCGTAATTAAATTTTCTATTTTGAAGATCCGATATCCGATTTTGTGTTTTTTGCGTTTCCAAACCTCACTTTCTTTTTAAGTACTTGTTTTAACTGCACGCTCTATAAAGGAACTGCACTGACCCACAAGGTGATTGTTATGTATGAGCGTAAAAATGTATATTATTTATTACGCAGCAGCCCCAATAGTTCTGGGTATTCGGTTTAGAAGATTGCTACTGATTAATAAATACTTGCGTTGGCCACCGAAATGGAGTTGACATGGTGTGTCTTCGTCTGATTTAAACCACTGCAACAGAGATCCTATCGAATGTCACTCTTCCCTAGTTTAAATACATGAGCCGTTTTAAGGTCAAAGAAGAAAGAACCACATTGAAATATGCTTACGCTTAATCGCCCGTCAGCCCATGTTACTTTTAGTGGAACCCTGTTTTCTCATTAGACCGCAATTGAATAGTCTTAAATTTTAGACAATGTTTTGCTTGGGCTTAGGCTTAAGCTTTGTTTTAGACTTGTGTTTACTGCACTCATGATGATGAGGCTTAAACTTAGGAATATGTTTTTGTTGCATTCGAGCTGCACGCTACCCGCGGGTTAACGCGGGACCGGTAAGAAAATTTTGATGGGGTAAAGAATTTCAAAGTGCGTGTAAAAATTTGTTAATCTTCACCCACCTAAAAGTTTTATAAGAAACTTGAAACCAGATAACGTAAAATAAAAGTTCCGCGTTAAAATGCAGCGCGGGTAAAATTCTTTACCAAACTTAAAATACATCGCTGTGTTATACAAAACAATATTTGTCCAAATCTTCACGACCTTCTATATAGTCTTAATATATCGCAAAATAATGCCGATTTAGCTCTTCATAACCTCCCGTGATGATTTCAATTATATTTAAATTTTTTAAAACTTGAATACTTTCACTTTCTAAGATCTTATTTGGACTACTGCGGAACCTAAAATGTATTTTCAACAGTTCAGAAATCTATAATTTTTTCATGTATTACTGTGCAAAAGTGACACGCTGGGTTGAATTGCGTCGTTTTTTGTGGTGGAGGACTGGTTTAGGGTCCCTGATTTACAGGGTGCAATCGGATATCCGGCTGCTTTTCCGGCAATAAACGCCATCCGGATCCGGTATTTTAACTTGCCGGACGTTTTTACTTCAAAAAACTGAAACGGTCATACCTGTATGTATCTCAGCATATTCCTATTCCTGAGGCTAAGCCTAAAGTTCAGCGTAAAAATAAGTCTATAACTAAGTCTAAGCAAAAATAACAGCCTTAATCTAGCCACATCTATTTTATACTACCTAGGGAAAACTGGATGCCCTTAAAAGCAACATGAATTGTAACTGAACACAACACTACAAACATAAAATAATGGTATACGGCCGTTGTTATATTGTTAAAATTGCATCGGCCTTAAATGTTAAACTTTGTCACGGAAACGTTTCGGATACCTTAGGCCACGGAAGGAAGAATTGTTAGCTACGTTCTGATATTTGAATTAATCTAGTATTTCAATTAATTATCAGGCTCCGGCACCATTACTTTTGATTAAAAATAAAAACTGAGACTATGGTTCATGTTAACCTCGCTGCCCTTCCAAAACCCCACCGTCAAATCATAAGAATTCGAAGTAGCAGGCGGAACTTTGGGAATTTGGAATTTCACGATGTGGTTGCACGCGGTATGGTAATAACTCGAATAAGAGGTGGGTAGTAAGAGGGCGGTCCACGGTTTGAGTCCAAATCAATAGGAGCCCGTATCCCTAAAAAGATACCGCAAGCGGATAGAGTACGTCAACACTAATTAGAACCCTAATTAGAGCCCACAAATGTCAATTATCCCAAATTGTAGTGGATTAATGACACCAGCGCGAAATACAGTTCAGTTCGCAACTTTAAAGCATACTTAGTTTTGAATGTATTCTTAAAAGGGTGCAACCGGACGTGAAAAATACCGGAGCCGGAGGTGTGGCGAAATTATGTAGTAAAAACGATGGTTAATTAGTTAACATCAGTCAATATCTGATATATGTTGTTAAGTTGTTCTGTTAAGTTGTTCGGTTTTACGCTAATTTTCTGCGAAATTTCGGAAGTTCTTTCCTGAACATTGTGACATAAGTAAAACGAAACGCGCTAAACAGATAAATTTTGCATAATTATGTAAAATTTTACTACCGAAATTGCTGGAACATCCGTCCAAAGTTCAACCGAAGCCAGAGCCTGAGGTCGTTTTTCTGCTGGAGCAGGAGGCAGACTTCCGGTTGTACCCTGATTCTTAAGTATATCCTTGAATTATCACTCAAGGTTTGATACAAGAAAAATAAACATTTAATTCAACGGATACTTGCAATGACGAATTACTATCAGTATAACGAAGGGCGGGTTAAACATAAACAGTCCGTAACCGAATACCAGATGTTACCCTCTGAAAAGCCCAAATAAATTAATAGTCCTTCCCTCTTGTTCGGGTGACTAGAGTATTTTAGACTAAGGGATATTGCACAGCCGAGGCAACGTCTCGAGAGTGCCCACGTATTGATCAACGCCCTTCCCGGCCCAAGTATAGAACAGGGCCGGAACTTGTGATGGGCATCGGATATTTTTTCATATCCGGATACCCGTCAATTCTTGCCGGATATTTATCCGGATATCCGAACATCCGGTTATCCGGATATCCGGACATATACGGATATCCGGATATCCCAAATGAAATTTTCTATTTCGGATATCCGAAACTCGATTTTGTGTTTTTTGAGTTTCCGAACCTCAATTTTCGTTTCTTAAGCACTTGTTTTAACTTGTTGCTCTAAAGGAAGTACCTGACCCTCAAGCAAATTGATATGAACATAAAAGATAGAATTCTAAAAATCGGTATTTATTATGCAATAGTACTGTAGTGACCCGAATAAGAGGGGGTACCCATTTTGAGTCCCAATCAATAGGAGTCCGTATCCCTAATAAGAGCCCGTAAGCACATAGAGTCCCTAAACCCTAATTAGAGTCCATAAATGGGAATTATTCCTAATTGTAGCGCATAAATGAATCCAGGACCAAATATATATCAGTAACGAAGGGTGGCGGAGCTCGGGTTAAAAATAAATAACAGTCCGTAACCGAATAACAAGGGGACCCCTCTGGAGAGGTCAAATATATATCAGTCCCACCTCTTATTCGGGTCACTCTCTAGTCACTACAGCACCTCAAAAGTTCTGGGTATTCAGTTTAGAAGATTTCTACAGACTACTAAATAAATACTTGCATTGACAACTTGAGTTGATTGGGCTTGTCCTTTGCCTTATTTAAACCACTACAATAGAGATTCAATTGAATATAACTCATCCCTCGAACTATATACTGAATCGTTTTAATTCCAAGAACAGAGAACCAGATTGAAATACACTTGCGCTAAGTCGTACAAACATCAGCCCATGTTACTTATACTGGAGTCGCGCTTTCAGCAGCCGATCCAGAAATTTCTAAATGGGCGGTATGGTAAATATTTTGAAACGCAATTTTCCTCCAAAAAATTGTCTTAGCGGGAAAATTATAAGGTAGGACCCTATTTTATAATGAAAGTATTATAATGAGAGGGCACACTGTATGGTAATAAATGACCATATCATTTTGTCACAAAATATTTATGTGGGGAGTGGGGACAAATTGTAAGGTAGGGGTCCTTAGACGTTTTTCTTATCCGGGCCGGATATCCGGTGTTCATCTGTAGTCTATGTCATACTGTTTTCAGTAAACTTGCTATCATTATCGGATACACGAAGTGTTAACTCAGAAAAACTTTGTTAAATAAAACCGCTAAAACGTCCCAGAGGTAAATTAACGTTGCATTGAATTTACGGATAAAGCTAGATCTGTGTGAAACCCAACCATATATCGAATTTTACAGAAACTCAGGCCCATGTTACTTTAAGGGTCGTAGAGGTTTCTATTACAAATTTTGCTTAAGAAATAAAGATTTTAAATCATCATGGAACAATTGAGCAAGAATGTGGTTTAAAAGTCTGAGTGAAGTTTGGATACAGAATTTTTTTCGTCAGCTCCAGCTTACTTTGGTGGTGAAACCATGCAAATTATTCCAAAAAAAATTTTTTAGACAAAAGCATTTCGGATATCCAGATATCCGGATATACGTTTAATTTCGGATACATATCCGGATATCCGGTGCCTATCTATAGCCGGAACAGTAATGTAAGCATATTCCTTAGCCCAAGCAAAAAATTAGTCTAAAGATTAAACTGACTCTATTATTGCCCCTCCGGAAAACGAAGCGGCCCTATTCTATACATGGGCCCAATCCCCCATAACATCAAACGTTCATGTGCTCTGTGGTACGTGCCGCACGGCGACAGCCAGCGCCGCAGCCCCCCTCTTATTCGCGTCACTACAGTATGCAAGGTCCACCGCAGGACCGAGCATTGGAATGAAGATCCAAAGTCGAACAGCTCTAAATTTTACAAATATACACCGAAAAATCAACTACTCACAAAAATTGTCAAGAATTCGACGGAGGTTTGAATACATAATTTTCATTTCGTCAGCTCCAGCTACTTTAGTGATGAAACAATCTACATTATTCGTAAAAAATTTTACATAAAAGCATTTCGGATATCCAGCGCATATTCAGATAAGTATTTTTCAGATACATATCCGAATATTTTTCAAATCCGGATATCCGGTGCCCATCTATAATACCCAAGTTATTTCGAAGACCTACGCCGCTCAGGATTTTCAGATCACTAGATTTCATAACATTTAAGTATATAGATTTTAAGGCCGAAGACGCCGTAGGGATTTTGTTCATAAGTACTAAACCACCGTATATTTTAATTTTACTGCAACCTGTCAAAATGTGACAAAGAAAATGAGCATTAGCTAAATGTACATTCAGGCAAACGACTGAAAAAAAGTTTGCCGTTATTACTGCTAAAACATACCAGTCAGTCAAGTAGTTTCCATAAATGTCAATCTGTCGTGAAAAAATATAAACAAAAATATAAACGTTCTTTTCTTATGCAAAACGTCTAACCGAATAGCAGGAAAACAATTTTAGACCAATGTCCACGTTTTACGTTCGTCTGTTATTTACGTACTGAGTGGCGCATATGGACGAGACTTCAAAGATAAAGTGGTAAAAATTAACAATTACAATTCCGAATGAATTGATTTTACCAACAAACTGTGAGTTGTCGCCACTAGTGGATCCAGAGGGGGCGTACGCCTACCCATCAGA
The DNA here is from genome assembly GCA_030248215.1 of Enoplolaimus lenunculus. Taxonomy (NCBI): domain Eukaryota; kingdom Metazoa; phylum Nematoda; class Enoplea; order Enoplida; family Thoracostomopsidae; genus Enoplolaimus; species Enoplolaimus lenunculus. Next base: position 29,671 of record JASANG010003733.1, on the reverse strand, counting down.
AATTTGTTGTGATAAAATGATAAGGTTTCTACCTTAAATATTTTACATTTCGTAACATTTGCCACACCGCCCCGCCCCGTCAGAAATTCCTGCATCCGCCGCTGGTTGTCGCAAAGAGTCACCGGTTAATTATACATTACGGCGGTTCATGATGGAAACTGGAGATAACGTTTAACGATTTTTTGATGTCACCATTACTCTGAAATCAGTCTCGAAGCCATATTGCAAACGTTTCGCGAACCCACATATCCCACCCAAAGCAAATCGAACCAAACTAGATTTGAAAAATGTCCTCATGTTAACGATGTGTATACAAACTATTTACACGGCCAAAAAAAATATTAAACACTATTAAGGGCTCTGGCATAGGGAACTGCTGCGATTTATTTCGGCTGGCTTAGGCCGTGGGCCCGGGCTCGGGTTGCGCCCGCCGGGCCTCGGCCTGAGCCGGTTCCAACCCTGACTAAAATTGTATTGTACATTACTATAAGCAGAACAGACGACGCTTTAAAAAGTAGAATACTTGGTTTGCTTCTAAGTAGTACGGGTATTCAGTAGGACGCTGTTACACAATATTTCAGCCACTGCGTTACGATTTCATTTTAACACAGGCTGTTGCTTTTACAACATTCTGTTAATAAACTGATCGTGGTACCTGATGTCTACTTTCTTTTAAAACGCGAACTAGTGACACACATTTCAAATATTTTAACCGCACAACAAACCTGCTACAAAATCCAAATATAAAACCTGATTACTCGCATGGTCAGTTTCTAGTATTTTAGCTGCTTTCGCATTACTTACACACTATTTAGCGACAACATAATAGCTATAATCGTGGAAAACTGTTCACTAACACATCAAACACTTTTTTTCTAACTTTTTCAGATTCTTCTTTGACATCAACGTTAGTTTCATGCCCGGAGATTGTGATAACGACATTCGAGTCTTTACCCAAACGAATGGTACTCAACAATCCAGATCTGAAACTATGCACAGAATAAAAAAGCGCAAAACAACCGAAATCCATCTGACTTTCAAAAATGACATCCAGCAGTTTAATCACACCGTTCGTTAAGGCTTGCTGTAGTGTATGCAGCAAAACAGCTTTCATGAGACGCGCGGCACCGCGAGACGCCGCTCGTCGCGTGTAGAACTTATATTGCAACCCTAGATTACCTAGGAGAAAATTAACGAAACCAAGAATAATGGCCACGTACGTCAAAAATATCAATCACCCTATTTCAAAACAGTGGTGTGAAAATGATGGTTTCACCCCCTCCTCCTCCTCCCCCAACAAGGTTTCAAAATGCAGTATATTCTCTTGATTACCGGGCTCGTCTGCTTTTTCACTATAATAGATTCGCCGGCCGTCACATGATTTCAGTGTCATATTAAGTGATTTGCTGGAATCAATATCGTTCACTATGATAATTTGTCTCAAAAAAGAGGTAAATTAGTCAAAATAAAATTGTTTTACTGTGATTACTGTATAACTGTTCCCATCGACATGGTCAGTTACCATGCGGTGTGCCAGATCCCATCGCGGTCGGCCGTATGCGTTAGGTTCGAAAACAACCCCCTACGTTATTTTGCTTACGGCACAGAAAGCAGCAACCGTAGGAATCCACAATGTTTAAGTTAGATTACTCTGAATTCAGCTCGTGTATACGCCACCACGTAAAGTTTAGGCTCAGACTCGGTATATGTTTCGGTTATGCTGTACCCAAAAGAACGCATTCTCAAACGAAAAATAATATAAAAAATAATACATTGTTAGCATAAAGAATTACGCTAAAAGCATTTTAGAGCTCAGAACCAACCTATCTCTGCAAGTACAAATTAAAAATAACAGGCTACTCTATGTACGTTGGTATGTTACTACTTACTATTACGTTGTTTATAATAAAAAACAAAACCCTTTTTGCTCAAACCTGCAACTGTGTGCACAGCAATCAGGAGCGACCCCTAAGGCGACGGGTAGTCAGGCACTTTGATGCTGGACTGGGGATTCTCCGTTGACCATTGCTTGCATTCTGAAACCTATTCCAACCTATCTTCCACTGCCCCTTCATTTGCACGCCCTCCCACTGCCTTACCCCTCATCCACCACTTCCTCCCTAACGTGGAAGAGGAGTGGGTAAAACCAGCAGTTTTACACTACTCCCAACCGCCAAGATACTCGCTTATGTTTCCTAAAACGGTGAATAGCTACTAGCGATTTATTCTTTATTAATACTCAGCACAAACTCACTTTTCAAGCTTCGGTTCTAGGTTCGCCTTTGTTAGCCCTTTTAACACAGCGTCAACGTTGCAGTGACCGTAAGGGGTCCCAACTTCCACACTTGTGCTTTCCAACATTTGGTTGCCTTGTTTAGAACATGCTTCTGACGTGGTTGCCGGAAATAGCTGCAGCAAGTTATCACGAGCAGACATGACTCCGCTTAAACGTGCTGCAGAACTACCAGTCGTGAATTGCTAAAATATGCCAAAATACAGATTTTAATACTGCGCATAAACTTTGCTGGATAAGTAACAGTAACCAAAACAATAGTAATTCATAAATTTGAGCAACTGATTTAATGTTTCGGCACTGCTCCGTGGATGCTTGGATTAAACTAGGTTATATTTCAAATAGCTTGCGCGGCAGGAAGCGCAGAGATTTTACTCAATTTTTTTAAAGTTCAGACAATTAGTTTAGAAAGTTGTTAACCTGACTTTGGGCGAACCAATAATTCAATTAAAGGAATTCTGTCGAACTGCAGAACAAGCCCGAAAGCAACATTTTTGCAACGCAAACGCGAACTCTTTTGATTTTTATTTTGGAACGGACCGCAGTCTTCTTACCCAATTTAGGCCACAATATTCATACTAAGATTAGCTTTTGAAAAATCCAACCCAACAACATTACATTCATTTCAATGCCGGCCGATAATCTTGGGTCAATTTTGATTTTCATCCAATCAGATTCGAGCTCAAACGACAAAATCTCACCACGCCTCATACGATGCACACTGCCTCCAGGCGGTGCATCGTACGCAAGCAGCGGTGGATTGTGACCAATTGGTTTCAAGTATCGCTCGAACGTAACGAGACGTTTCGGACACAAATCTTTGAGCAAAACTGATGCCTAAAAGAAACTATATTCATTCCATAAGATGTTATGCAAATATAAAACATAACAAAATATTATAATTATTTTACTCCGACAAAAACGACATTTCGAATGATATTAAAACCTTGCGAGCCAGTAATAGCTACACCAAGTCCGCATGTGAAAAAAACAAGAAAATTACAACCCCAGCACTAATAGCGAAAAGCAAGACGAAGGAAGCTAACCATTAATCTAAACGGCCTATTCAACTAAAAGCAGCTACAAACTAACGTTTCCAAAATCTAAACTGCGATCGATTGGATAGTAAACAGCTTTCATCGCCATTGGTTGATACGGTGCCAATACTTCCGGAACAGAAAACCCCGGCTCAGTAAGAATTACTAAATTCTTCGGGTCGCTACGCCACAATTCAACAAAATGTACAGAGTCGCCGATGCGCAATGACGGATGTCCTATAAAAATATAATCAAATATGTGCCAGAATGTATCAGTTGCAATCAAAACCAATAATTGAAAACACTGTGTTATTGCTAATGCATTCGCCGACAAAAACTATTACAGAGATGAAGTATATTGAACAATATCGGATATAGTTTGGTTAAAGTGCCCCTATTCAAACCCTTCTAACTGATATGTATTGATATTATATTGCATATCAGATCAAGGACGCAAAATTTCGAAACATGTCTTGATCCATTGCATGTCTAGAACATATCCGTTTCCACCAGAAACATCAGAAATTGCTTCCTACAGGCGAATAACTTCAAGTGTCCAAAACATTTAATAAAGTTCCTGGCAAGCATAGAAAGCGATAAAAAAATTTGCATAGCATACCAATGTCCACTAAAAATTGCCCACTATAAAGATCACTACATCATGCCTGCACAGATAAAACCTCAGGGATAACGCTACTTCGATTAGCATAGACTCTGTAATAATGAGATGCATAATATTGGGAAGTGTACCTCTGGCATCGAAAAATTTTGCCAAAATGTTTTGTTATGACCTTTAGCTGCCGAAATTTATCCAAAAAGCTGCTCTGAAAACCAAAATAGAGTATTCTAAGCATTACTTAAGCAAACTGTCTCATTCGAGTTCGGTTTCCGATTCCCACAAAACTGTCCAGCTCTGGCACAACACGCTTCATTTCCGTTCGCATACTAACTGCTTGCAATATTGTTAACTATGAACGTATCACACGTTGTCGCAACTCGCAAGTGTCTTCTTTAGAATCTTTCAATTTCGACTATATCGATATTTATTGATAAAATTCGTAGCGCAATGATTCTGTTGCCAGAACACCTTCTTGCGAAAATGTTCCGTATCACATTCTATGGCTTGACAACAAACTTGAACTAACGTTTTTGACACTTAAAATTATTCGCCCGTTGAAAAAATTTTCTATGTCTCTGGTGAAGATAGATAGACATGCATTGGATTGAGGCTTGTTTGTAAACTTTACAAGCTTGACCTGATATACAATATCAAAACATATCAGTTTGCATATCCCTAAAAATGGCACTTTAACAAAAATACTTAGCTTCACAACTTTTAGGCTTAGGAATGAATATGCAAAGTAACATTGCATAGAAGATGCATATATAACAATTTACGCATTTGAAATAAAGTTCAAGGTGCTTAACGTATTGTTTTTCAGACAGAATGTATATATAGCTCACACAATCTAATGTTTTTAACTTATTTTTAACTTCTTTTTATTGCCTTGAGACAAACACAGTGCTGCCAGAAAGACAAATTACTGAAAATGTCAAAATTTGAGCAACCAAATCACACTCTAGTACCTTAGTTTTCCATGTAATCATTCCAATAATACATATACGCATATTTACCTTGAGTCAAGCAATGTGCTTAATATTGGCAAACAGTGGACCTCATTTGAGGTGCTAGTCTGTGTTACTATTTTGATTATGAAAACAGAACTTTTAAAACCTAGAACCCTCCTAGGATTCGTTTCGCACTATTCACTAAGTGATACAACGAATACAAAGAGCATAAGTCAAAGCATATCATTAACACATCAAATTACACATCCAAGACTACATACCGGCAAATACTATGCAAGGACTTTTGAAATCTTCACCAAGTCCCCGATAAATAGCGCTATAGTGCTTCAGTCGACCATTTTTAATTAAAATAGCATGCGGAAATGGTTCCTCAGGAATGTAAACTTTAGACTAAAATAATAAACAGAACAAACTATAAGATCAAATGTCAGCCAAAAGCTTCGGATGTTTGTTATCTGAAGGCAAATCGGATAAATCAAGATTTGTAGACAGGATGAGCAAACTCGTAAGCACAAGTTGCGTATATTCGATTATACCGCAGGTACAAAAACAAACTCACGGTGTACTGTCTGATCTATACACCACAGGTATTTAAATGCGACCCAGTGCACTAAAGTTATCGCGGACGGTGTATCACGTTTAAAATTTATAAAGGTGCAAGATACCGCACTGTAACACGATATTACTAGAACTATGCAAGCCCGGAGTGCGGCCAGATATTAACTTTACCGGAACCGGACAGCTAGATATTAAACCAGTTCTAGATATACGGTCGCACCATGGGCAAGCCATCATCAAAAATTTAGCATTCCGCAACTCCGAGTAACACCTTTCTCACCAACCTGTTTACTATCAGACAACCACTCGGCAAATATATTCGCGAAAGCCAACGAACTGTCAGCAACTGGAGAAACAAAAAATATCGGCACATTGAACAGTCTTTTAGCATCCAGTACAGCACCGATGTACTCAAACAAATCATACATTACGCCTAAAAAGAAATGCAGTTTTTAATTTGGTAAAAAGAATATCCACTGCTTGATTTTGATGAGGGCTTATAGTCTACCTAAAAATTTTGAACATGGTTTTGACTATATTCAACATCCTGCCATGCTGACTTAAAGATGCTCATACGTCTTGTGATCGTTGTATTACGCAACGCAACAAAGTTCTCGTTAAATTCTCGTTATGTTATTCAACTTATGCTAATTGACAGAGGGAGAGCAAATAGTCCTTGAACACTAGCTACCGACAATAGAGTAACATTTGAATTATTACCCAGTTCTCACTCGTTTCACTAGTGAAATATTTGTAATTTCGCCGTGCCTCATAGGACTACGAGAAACTTATCAAAAAAACTCAAAAAATTGCTTTATAATAATGTCGAATTAGAATAAAGGTGAAAACAAAATTAAACTTTCGATTACAATACAGCTTAAAAGTCCATTTCAATTTTATTGTAAAAATTACGTAGATAAACTTGTACTTCGAATCAGGGTGGCACCGAATCCACGATTTTAACGAATCGGAATCACTTGCTAGTTTGCCGAATCCGAATCCTGCATGTTACAAATTTGAGTTATATCTATAATTTGATCCAGAATATCAACGCAATGCTAGCCGCATAACTTCTAAACGGTAATATATGTATTTCGTGTCTGACCTCAGTTCTGAGATTTGTGATCTGAAACAAAATATTGATTTAAATCATAAGTTATTTGAAATTTTTTATTGCTTAAAAATGACAAAACTTATTGCCGAACATTGTTGAATTAGACTCTTTTACAACCGAATCCCAATCCAAACCCAAACCGCAAATTTTGCAGAATCCGAATCCGAACCTTTGTTACCACCCTGTTTCGAATACATACGTCGATTCAGACAACAATTGCAGTTCGTGTTCTACGCCTGCTACACAGCTAAATTAAGGCGAAGCCCATATTAGCATTTTTAGAAATACAGCCAATACAATAAAATCTAATCAACACACAAAGTACTGGTTTCTTACCTATCGGATAGCATGGCAGCAACACATTTCCACCCTCATGCAGCGTGGTCACTAATGCATCACACAGCTTATCAATCATTAAATTAGGATGGTAAGCTGCTTGTGTCAAGCACGACAGAAGCAAAATATCGCTATTGTACAACCGGCTTATATCAATAGACTTTGGATGCGTTGACATTAAACAGCTAAACACAAATAAGTCTAAAAGTTTCGTCACTTTAAAAATTAATAGTTATCCAGCAACATATACAATGATCGTTTGTTCGCCTGCCAACTTAAGTACACATACGTAATTTTCTGAGCAAAAACAAATTATCGCCAAATGTGAGTCGTTGTCATAACAAAAAACCATAGTTTTGCTTTACATTAACGAGCCATTATGAGTCTATAATTTTAATTGTACCAAGGTTAATATGACTGATCAGTTATTAGGTAACATATCGAATTTAGTCAATGACTTAAGTATTTACTTTACTTGAGTACGCTTTTAAAACGACAAAATGGTGAAGCAATTGCTTAGTACATACTTAAGTACCAAGTTGTACTTAAGAACGGTTTCAGAAAGCCAGTCATTACGTATTAGTACTAAAATGGCGTTTGGTGTTCGAGCGGCACTTTATATCCATACACACAATGGTCTTGATACTATTGTTAAGTTATAAGTATCCTTTGATTTTCAGAACTAAATCATTGTGCGAATACTTCAATATAAAACACACCGCGAATAATCACTAAAACAGAAAACTCCAAAGACGAAACACGTAGCTAACATTCCAGCATAACTAATTTAATAAATAAAATGTATATTTCTGATGTGAGATGGTACCTGGTAGATGCTGACATATATACTATCTTGTGATAATCAGTTTCAATTATCCAATTGCAACTGCCAATGCCGTACCCAGAGCTCAGCGCAGTCACTCGTGATACTCCGAATAACTCAATCTGCTCACGATACGCTACAACACTAACCTAAAACAAAACACACCTAAATATATGTCATAAAAACGTTAAAATGTTCACCAAAACGCCAAAAACTATATCTTGGACCAGTTTCAGCAAGATGATATGAAAGCAGTTAGGTGTCTTACTAGAAAACCGCTAATACGCATTAATTAATACCGCACACATGTTCTTTTCAGTTTCCAGGGTATCTTTAATTGATACAACAAATATTCTAAAAAACATACTGAACGAGAATTTGTATCTCAATACAGAGTGACAGCCACGACAACTGCTTAAAGCACTGGTTCACTTGTTCGTCGTCTTTTGTTCCTACGAAACATTTATACAGGAGCTTGTCTGGCACGAAGGTTAAACGAAATTAGGGATGGCTTTAAAAAGGTTTCAGAAAATTCCAGACTTGCTAAGATGGGTTAATCGCAGCAGTATAATTGAAAGTTGAACAAACCAACGTTACAGTAGACAGAACGCTGGAATGCAGGCGTTTATGTTATTGGCTGCTAGGAATGCGAGATTTCAGAACACGAAATAATATCTGCATTAATCGTCGCGGGCAATTTTTATTTAGAATTGTGAAGTTTTGCGGGAAGATGTGCAAGATGAAGTATTGGCGTACGTAGCATATTCGTTTGATAAAGTTGCCAGAATAATAAGCAACCTTCTCGAGAGCTCTATCCACCGCTTCACGACTGTACATTTGTTTCCAAGAGGATGGTGCGCCGCACAGATCACGCAAATGGGCATTGATAACAGACGGTGGAAGGGATTGAATAGCATCAGCGTTGAGTGCATTCGACTTAGATGCGGTGTTCGAACATTTCGCTCGTTCAAAATATTCAACCAATTCTTCCATCATCAAGCGAGCGAGCTGTATGGTTGGATCTGTTGCATATACGGTGCCCTATAAATTATTACATCACAAAGCGTTGTTCTATTTATGCTACAACGGTGGTGCTATACTTGCCCTGTGACGCCGTTCAGTACCGGACGGCGCCGCAAGTTAAAAATAATGCGTTGCCTGCCCGTGCCGCCAAACATTGTACAGCAATTCCTATACGATCCCGCACGGTGCTGTACGTCATCGAACATACCGGATGACATTAAAATGGTCAAAAAGTTTACAGCCACTTTAAGATTTTCATTAATATATAAAAATGAACCATCGCAGTTAATGCGTACGTGAATCAAAAGCTTAAATCCGAATTTTATCGACATTACATAAACCTGTGTTCAAAAAGTCATTGAAACTGTTTCGCTTGATAAGCTCTACAACAGAGACACCAAATCTGATTTTAGGGATATGCCGATTAATCGGTATCAGCATTGGTAAAAATAGTCACATTTCGTGAGTATCGACATCGGCACTGAAAAAATTGCCGATTCTTTGATGATATATTTTGGACATAGCAGTCAGTCTGAATGCTATCAATTTCATGTCTTAGGCATATACAGTGTCTGGTCAGAAAAACTGCTATCTCTCTTGTGTTTATGGTTGAAAAAATTAATTGAAATGATCCGTTCTTATAAAATCATAATCGTTAATGATGGTTAGGTTTGTCTTCATATAATGATGTAATGTGGTATCTTATCTATTTATTAAGCATGGTGTACTAAAGTTAAAATCGGCATCGGCATCGGTTCGGCATCGGCAAGATTTCAAAACAAGAAACGGCATCGGTATCGGTATCGGCATCGGCAAAAATTTTGGTATCGGCACATCACGGGCTTAAGCCCATCAGTTCAAGTGTTCCAGATAAACTTGGCACTGTTGCTTACCTTAAAGCCGTTCAGCTCCGTTATGAATGGAAGAGCAATCATGCATGTGTAATTCGAAACCAAAATAGCATCAATCTACAAAACATACGTAGCTGATTACAATAATAGGCATGTACCTTACAAAACGAGCGCCGTAGAATTACAGACACATTTTATTTCGCTCATTCACGTGGCTGCGCGCCCATGAACCCTGCACAACTTGAAAGGAAACTAAGCAGTATGGGAGTAATTCCCCCCAACTGAGCGGTCTTCTTTTCTATAGGGCAAAACAGTCCAACAGTACTTGATCAATGATTTTAGCAGTCTCGATAATGAATTGTTTAGTGTAGAGTGGACGCTTGGGGGTCGATAGTCCCCATTCTGTTTAGTCGTTTTTTTAAAACGCGGGGATACTCAGCAACAGTATTTACTTTTGAACCAACCACCTCAAAGATTGCATATAAGTTTAAAATTATCAACAAGCGGGCTCAATATGCCAAAATTATGCTAAAATTTCGTTTAGCACATAGCTCCGGTATTTTCTATTTTAATATCGGGAAAGAACAATTCAGGCTGGTTGGAATAAACATACGAACAAACGTGATTTTGTTTCATTTAGTGGTTAAATGTAACATTATGATACACAAACTAAATTCAATGAAACCTATGACAGACAATTGAATAGGTATACCTCACTAAGCTTTGCCAGTTCCATTTCACACGGCAAGACTTGCGGTGTTCCACGCACAAACATTAGCCCATTGCATTCGCGCAAATCGACGTTAAGAGCACATTCTCGTGACTTCCACGCAGGTAAGGAGTTTAATCTTGCTGTAATAGTATAATTACCGACAATTAATTTTATACTCGAGTTTCACCAAGTGGTGGTAAGACGCCTCTAACCACATTCGATGACCCCGCACTTTGACTGTTTGCCTGACTTCCATTTACACCGCCTTTCACGTCGCGTGTGAATTACAGGTCGAAGTATGGTTACTAAACAGCAATTTTTGCATCTACATATATGTACTTAAAACGTAACTAGCGAAGCCTTAAAACGCGAAACAAAAAATTACTTGTCTCCCCTACGTTTCGCCTCCCGCAGCTTCTCACACACCTTATAGTGGGGTAGTAAGAGGAGCTTGCCCCCCCACTGGCCAGCACGAACCGTAGGAAAACCTTAACTGTATACAAGCAGTCAGCATAAAAAGACTAAAATGAGAGCGTTAACTTTTCAAGTTGATGTGTTATAATTCGAAATTTCGAACACAAAAGAACATGGATTTTGAAAGATAAAATTCAAGATTTATGAACGTTTATACAGTTCCAACAAAACATTTTTGACACACAATGTTTTAAAAGTAAAATTGATAAACGTTCCATACTAAAGACGGCCTAATTTTGCAATAACTGAAACGTGAATTATCATGAGTTGAGTTCAGGTCAAAAACAAAATTACTTCGAAACGTAACATGCATGACAATGAATCATACGGATTTTTTTATAATTCTACAAACCACAAACTCAAACTTTATTACTTAGGGCGAAAGTTAAAATTTATTTGAAGATTGGCTAAATTAACGTCCATACAATACATTACATATGTAAATGAAATAATAAACATACCAGATTCAACAAGTGGGCACGGTAAAAACTGGAGCAAAGCATTCAAATCTAAGCTGCAGTCCAAAAGTATCGAGATTCTTGGCAAACGAAGCAAAAAACACGGGTAATTAGGATGACTCGAAAGGCAATACACAATCATTCCGATTTTACTTAATTCAATAGCAAACTACATAAATAACCATTAGAGCTGTAATCAAAACGGATACCATTCCAGCTACGTAAATGAAAGCTATAGCCCAAATGACTTTACTAGGACAAGAAGGGACTTTGAGTGAAAGTGATGAGCTTAAACTTGTGATAGGCATCGGATATTTTCTCATATCCGGATTATCCGAAATTAAATTTTCCATTTCGAATATCCGAAACTTGATTGTGTTTTTTGAGTTTCAGAACCTCAATTTTCGTCTCTTAAGCACTTGTTTTAACTTGTTGCTCTAAGTGAAGTACCTGACCCACGAGCTGATTGTTATGACCGTAAAACATACAATTCCAAAAATAGTTATTGAGCGAAGCGAAATAGTTTCGCGAAGCGTTTTATGTTTTGTACTCTGCGGTCAAAAGTAATGGCTGAACCGATTTTGATAAACTTTTGTTTGAAAGCCAATTATCATGGGATGTTAACCTCGCATTGGGGTTTCAAATTTTTAAGCCGTTTAATAGCTACTGGCTAATTTGCATAGTTAATTGAACCTAAATTAGTACGTTCTACATTATTTCACTAATTATTACAGTTAAAAGCAATCTAATTTCAGCATTAAAGGGTTTTTGGGTGCGAAGAATCTGAACGGACTGTTTACAGACCTTCAAAACCGATAATTGAGTAGCTAGCTAATAGATAATTTGCATATTAGCAAAGGTTATAAGCCTAAATTAGGACTTTTTACAATATTTCACTAATTATTAAGATTAAAAGCAATATAATTACTGCACTAAAGGGTTTTCTAGTGCGAGGAATTTGAATAAACTGTTTAAAAACGTTTAAAATCGATGATTGGTTAGTTTACAGTTAAAAGCAATCTAATTTCAGCATTAAAGGGTTTTTGGGTGCGAAGAATCTGAACGGACTGTTTACAGACCTTCAAAACCGATAACTGAGTAGCTAGCTAATAGATAATTTGCATATTAGCAAAGGTTATAAGCCTAAATTAGGACTTTTTACAATATTTCACTAATTATTAAGATTAAAAGCAATATAATTACTGCACTAAAGGGTTTTCTAGTGCGAGGAATTTGAATAAACTGTTTAAAAACGTTTAAAATCGATGATTGGTTAGTTAGCTAATAGATAATTTGCATATAAGCATAATTGATAAGCCTTAATTAAGCGTTTTGCACTATTTCAATAATTATTAGGGTTGCAAGTAATCTAACTTCAGCAACAATGGGTTTTTGGGTGCGATGTATCTGAATAAAATGTTTACAAACCTCCAAAACCAATAAATGAACAGTTGGCTAATAACTAATTTGCATGCTAGCTTAACTGCTTACGTGTGTTCGAGCTTCGCTCAACACATGTAGTCCCACTACGACTGGTTTAATGAATACTTGCGTTGGCCATCTGAAATTGAGTTGATTTGGTTCGTTGCGTCTGATTTAAGCCACTGCAACACAAATTCTATCGAATGTCACCTTTCACTCGAACTACGCAATCAGCTCATGATACTTTTAGTGGTGCCCAGCTTTCAGCGGCGGATGCATTAATCTGTGACCGGAGACGAGTTGGTGAATGTTATGAAACGCAATTTTTCACCAAAATTTCCTGAGGAGGAAAATTTGTATATCACAAGAAAATTTCGGACGCTTTGCGGTACAACGCCTACGGTGACGGACAGTGCCGACGTCAACAAAAGTATAGCGTCATCTTACGTATACCTATAATTTATCTCAAACTCAAACGACGAAGCATTTGAACACGGAAACTACGTTTCCTACACACGGTCCACCGCAGTACCGAGCTTATGACAGTATCCAAAAAGATGTTAGAAAAGAAATGATTTCAATATCATACAGTATAAAAACTTCTAGGCAGTAACTATGATTGGAATAAAGTACAAAGTCAAACAACTTCAAATTTTACAAACAATATACACCGAATAAACCAAACCCATCACAAAAATTGACAAGAATTTAGTTCAACATTCGACTAAGGTTTGAATACAGAATTTGTCTCTGTCGGTACTTTTATGGTGCGTGAAACAATGCAAATTATTCCAAAATTTTTTTACACAATAGCATTTCGGATACATATCCGGAAAATTTTCATATCTGGATATATGGTGCCCATCTGTAGGTTAAACTATATCTAAATATATGTTACCAATAATTCGGCACTGAAACGCAGGTAAAGAAAATGTCCATCTTGTCTTACATTAAACTATTAGGCAAGGTGTAAAAGGATAATAAAAATAACGGAAACGGATAGTACTCAAAATAACGAAAACAGAAAACAGCTATTGAAGTATAGAAGTTTCAAAAATGTTTTATTTTTCTGCCAACACAATTGCTGTCTGCATATATTCACCGGTTTTCAAAAATTCGAAAAACAAAGGCGGAAGCATCGAAATTTTTAACATTTTGGATGAATTTCGTAATTTTTGTAACGAATAATTGCGAGATATATACGTCATCTATAACTAATTTTGAACATAAAAATAACAGAATTTCGTTATTTCTATAACGGAAACGGACACCAATTTTTACCGGAAACGGATATCCAGTTACACCCTGCTATTAAGTATATGACCCATGTTACTTTTAGCATCGTCTACTCTTCTGCATAGGGATAGATAACTAACGGAAACGGATAGTGATGAAAATACCGACACAGAAATTAAAGTATGTTTCAAAAGTGTTTTGTTATGCCAACACAATTGAGGCTTGCATATATTATTTTACCGTTTTTTTGAAAAAATCTGAAAATAGCACATGCACCGAACTGATTTTTATTCGAAACGGATATCCGGTTACACCCTGGCCAAAATTTAAAGAAGCAGCTGATGCACTAAACTTTTTTAAAGTTTGGATGAATTTCGTCATATACGAAAATTGATTCACATTGGAAACTGATATCCGGTTAAACCATTGCAGAGTTTAATCAAAAAACTATAACTGTTTTCATTATACCACAGTTGAGTAAAACGACAGGCTCAATGGAATGACAAACACATAGCGGGCGAAAGCTTTTACTGCAGCAAACATAAACAACAGATCAGAATTACTGATATAGCACCGATAGCCATAAACGTAACTACATAGCAAATAAAGACATCACTATGTGTGATGTGTGCAACCGAATAACCGTTCTCGTTTCCGTTTTCGTTATAGAAATAACGGAATTGTGTTATTTTTACGCTCAAAATAAGTCATAAAAATCACATTTATCTCGCTATTTTTTGTTACAAATAGGTTACAATTGTTTGAAATGAACTAAAAGTTACGAAATTTATCCAAAATCTTAACGTTTCGATGTGTGATGTGTGCAACCGAATAACCGTTCTCGTTTCCGTTTTCGTTATAGAAATAACGGAATTGTGTTATTTTTACGCTCAAAATAAGTCATAAAAATCACATTTATCTCGCTATTTTTTGTTACAAATAGGTTACAATTGTTTGAAATGAACTAAAAGTTACGAAATTTATCCAAAATCTTAACGTTTCGATGCATCCGTCATTTTTTCTTTAATATTTTTGAAAAACCGGTGAATATATGCACGCATCAATTGTGTTAACAGAAAAATATTACATTTTTGGAACTTTTATACTTCAACATCCGTTTCCGTTACTTTTACTGTCCGTATACACCCTGGTGTGATGTAATGTAGATAGATACAACCGGAGGCTTGCATCCGGTTCAGGTAGACCTAATGCTCTGGTTTCGGTAGTAGGCAAGATGCATTAGTGATAATGCGGGTTCACTTTATAACCGGTGCAGCTTGAACATGTTTTGTCATTATTACAATATTGGGTAACATTTTTTGCTTATAAACTAGGGATGTGCCGATACCAATATTTTGGCCGATGCCCATACCGATGCCAATTCTTAAATTTAAAATTTGCTGAAAATTTAGCACTTTTGCAACAAGAAGTGAAATTGATACCATTCCAACTGACTGACATGTAAAAAAGTATGGGCAAAAATCAGCAATTTTTCAGCAGTGCCGATACCGATACTCACGAAAAGTGCCGATTATTACCGATGTCGATTAATCAACACATCCCTATTATAAACCCCATGCTATATTAAAAAATTCGTAGTTGTCTGCTATAAGCATGTAGGTCGCCACATGTATTTCAGTATCATATTTGACATCTGTGCATGTGTTGTGTGCGTTTTATATACACGCGAAGATCATACTGTCGCGCTTAATATTATATAAAATACTTGATATGATTTTGGAATATATGCCAATAAACATCTCCCAGCATCACGTGATATGCAGCCACTAGTTCAAAAAAGTTAATGTCATATGATTCCCAAGCAACTATAGAATTCAAGATTCAGAAAACACCATAACATAAACAAAACAACCAGAACCTTTTCAGGTAATATACTGATTCCCCATTCCATCGTGTTCTGCTAATTATATACGTATGTTATTTAAATATCGCAAGTGGCTACTGTTTGTTGTATCACCCCAGACGGTCAAGACGATCAAAAATAGGTTTCCAATCGATGTGAAAATTTAGTAGCGCATCGCTCGATACTATAACACCTAATTCTGTATCCTGATCGGTCCGAGAAAGTTGTACAGTATTGCTTGATTTCGCATTTTTCGGTTTCGATGGCGAATTAGCAACAGTGGTACCTTTCTGTTTGCTCGTTTTCCCACTCGCTTTTGTAACAGTGGCAGTTACCGGCGTATTTTTACCTGATCCAGATTTTCTGGGTGCCCGAAAATGTTGCTTAGATGGACTTCCACCTCGTAGATGTGGTGACTGGCTATTTCTTTCAGGACCACGACTAGTTAAATGTTGTCTTGCAGATGGTGAGGAATGCATACGGTCTGTTTGTTGATATACAGATTGGAACCGTGGAGGAATATTAGAACTATATGAGTCTGTGAATTTCCCTGCTGTTGCCGGCATGATACCAAGAAACGTTCTATTATCACCATCAGGAATAGTTGAACCATGAAATGATGTCTGTCTGGTAATTTCAGGAGACCTACCAAAGTTAGATATATTTGTCGACGAACACTGCGTTCGTTGTTGCTCGTTGCTTACCCAATCCAAAAGATCTTGAACAAATGGCAAAACAAAGTAAAAATGATTTGAATATATTCCAATAGCATTCTTCGACGTGTCCTCCTGAAATCATAAACACCATGATGTTTACTTGCGTAAATTACTAATGTTTCACATGCGATAACAGCACTAAAGAAAGGTTTGAAGGGCCCGTTTTGCCAAACGTGTTTTACAATAGCGGTAACCTGCTACTATATCATATCAATATAGACTTATAAATGTGTATATGTGCAAACAAATGACTAGAGACTGTGTTTACATTCAACAGGTGAAACATAAAGAACCCATGGATTATTATAAATTTGGAGGATCAGTCTCACGCCTTGGTTATGCAATTACTGCCCATGTTTGTTCTTTGCACATTACATAACCTTGAATACTCACTTGTTTTAAATACGAATAATTAAAAAATTAATTTTAACTAATATATATCAGGGTGCGACCAAATACCAAAACATGCTGCGGCAAGATAATTTAATATCCGGCCGTAGCCGGATAATTAATTCAAATCTAATATTAAATGGCATATCTACATATCAGAACAGAGCTAAAATTCCTTCCTTACGGTATACGGAGTGTTTACTTGACAAACCTTAACATCTAACGCCGATGCTTTTTAACACTTTAACAATGAGCATACACCACTATTCTACGTTTTGGTAGCATTTCGTCCAGTTGCAATATTTGTTTGTCCTACGTTACTTTTAAGAACATCCGAAACAATTATGTAAAAGTAAGTCAACCAGATCCAAGGTAGTTGGCAAAAATACAAATGATGGTTTCAGTTTTTTGAAGATTTTAAAAAACTTCCGGCAAGATAAAATACAATGCCAGATGTCGATTTTTTGCCGGAGCCAGATCCGAATATCTGGTGACACCTGGTTATATAAACGTATATATTTATACAATATATCTTTTCAAATTTATGCCAACCTACTTTACTCAGTGGCAAATCAGACAATGGGAACCACTCAATTTTCTTGATCTCATTCCTTGTCTGCGGAACAAATGGATAATCTTCTGGTGTGTTCGTAATAACATAAAGCCGCGTAACAGAATCGTGGATTTGCTTCTCAAAATATCGCGACGGCACAATAAGATCACTAATATTATACCCAACTTCTTCGTGAACTTCACGTATTGCACAATTTTCCATCGATTCACAAGAATCCAATTTGCCCTAAAATATTTTGTTGGGCAAAGCTTAATTCTTGCCAAAAAAAGCAATGATCCGAGCATAAACATATATAAAAAGTACGACTACTTTAGCAAACCAACAAGCTACTAAACTAATGCAAAAAAATAATAAAAGATACTCAAAGTATGGAATGCAGAGAATCTTCTTCCAAGAAAATAACCTTTGGAAATCCCCAGCTAGCTTTTGCATAATAGCCTTGCACAAGCAGCACACGTGTGAGATCGCTATTCAAAAGCACTGCTCCACAGGATGGCACCTTAGATTTGTACTTGCGCCAGTCATCTATTGCAGCATCAACTTCATCCTGTATTGGCTGAAATATAAATATAATATAGGATTTTCTAGTAACAATCACTGCTCTGCATATGCTTAAAATTTATTGCACATAAATATATAAACAGGAAGCCCAAGACAATACTAGCGCAAAAAAAGTTAAACGGTAGAAAAAACAAAGGTGGCAAATTTAGAAAAGCCGTTCACTAAAATAATTTTATAACTCTGCTAAAATTAAATATAAATTTTAATGATACATCTATCTGAAAACTCTTCTACTTTGCAAGCCAAATAGCGCATACTTAGCAGCAGGTTGAAAGCGGGACTGGATTGTGAACTGGATTATACCGGAATCGAAATCAGATTCGGAACAGCAAATTTATATATACCGTAATTGTAATCGGATTTGGAACTAGAAATTTTGTGACTATACATATCAGGGTGCAATCTAAATTCCGATTCCGATTAGAATTCCGATTCAAAACGAGTTCCGATTGCGATTCCGATTCAGATTGCGCAGTCAATCGGAATCGGAATTTCCATTTAAATTTTATGCCTACTAGTTGTGATATGTTGTACAAAAATTCTGCATCATTAATCTATTAAATTGTTTTGATAAGTTAACTTATCAATAATTGATTGCAGTTAGCTTTACAGAGCCAAAAAATATCGCCAATTTGTTCTTGCGACGTTTTTGAGAATCTTTGCCAGCCAACAGACAGCCTAACTCAATATTATACTTGTTAATACAAATTATCCGTATAGTCACAAATTTTGTAGTTTCGATTCCGATCCGGATTGCGGTATAAATTTGCTGTTCCGATTCCGATTCCGGTATAATCCAGTTCCGCTTTACACCCTGGACTGTACGCATAATTTGTATTGACAAATATAATATTGATTTATGGTGTCTGTTGGTTTTCAACAACTTTCGAGAACGTCGCATGAACAAACTGGCGATAATTTTTGGTCCTGTAAAAGCTAAGCTACAATCAATTATTGATAGCTTGACTCATCAAAAGCAATTTAATAGATAAATAATACAGAATTTTTATGCAACGTATCACAGTAAATAGGACTAAAATGAATGTTTCAAAATTTTGACTGAATGTGCGATCGGAATCGGGACTCGTTTTGAATCGGAATTCTAAAAGGAATCGGAATTCCGGTTGCGCACTGCATAACAGATTTATGAATTGTTCGACAAAAACAGCTTAAAAGTAAACTCACAGCCTGTTTTAGTATGCTTCGGGATTTTTTTCAGCAAAAACTACAAAAACGATGAACATTACAACATAGACTGCATTCCAGCAAGATTAACCTTTAAAAATGGACAGTGGCTAAATATCTGCCTCGCGAACTCCCTAAATCCACAGCTTGCGCATTCGGGCCGCTGTTCGACTTCAAAATCCAGGTAAAACCAGTGTGCTTGTTCAACTTGAAAGCAAAGGGTAGTTAAGTTAGATCGTTCTTCAGCTGGCAAATTTATAAGAAACCGTGAGCATAAGTCGTCAAGTATATCGTCAGGAATACCAATACCTGGAGTTTGTCGAGACATTTACTCAAGATACAGATAACGAAGTATATTTGTAGCTGAATAAAAAGCCACTGGATCGTAAACTGAAAAATGTATATATGAATAAAATTCTGACGTCTGAAGATCCATCACCACGAATGGATTTGCCAGTTGCCTAGTCCCGGAAAGAAACTAATCCGCGTTTAAATTAGTAGATATGTTCTGATACTAAAATTTTTGCAGGTGCCGATTCTTATTTTGAAAATATATATGCGATGACAAACCGATGCCGATTCCCACTTTAGTAAACCATGCTTAAAAACGGATTGGATACTTTCTCATTATGCGCCGTTCACAATAATTTTGTCAACGGTGCCAAATGACCTCGTGATAGCCTTGGGCTATAAGCGAAATCGCTTATAGCTCAGGGCTATCACGTGTCAGCCCCGTCCTCGAAACTCGTGATAGCCCTGAGCTATCACAAAATTTCCTCTTCTATATAAATTTATATTCATAACACACATATGTTTATGTGTGTTATGAAACGTGATACCAACAAATTTAATTTTAAAATTTTAATCCTCTGCTCTGCACGCTAGCTCAGTGCTATGAGGAGTTTTGTGGCAAACCTTAAATTTTGAAACACTGAGTGGACATGGAAAAATTTTCACGCTTTACAGGCTTTGAAAAAATTTTAGGCGTAAGGGTGTCTAGAAATATTTTGAACAAAGTGGAAAAAATTTTCAGGCGTAAGGGTGTCTAAAAATATTTTGAACAAAGTGGAAAAATTTTCAGGCGTAAGGGTGTCTAGAAATATTTTCAGGCGTTTTATGGAGTGTCTACAAAATTTGCTGAAAGTCGTGCACTGCTCTGTATCCTGCTCTTTATACATGGGCCTTTTATTTTCAGAAAGCGTGATCGAAATCAATTGTGGGCGACTGACACGCAGTCAGAAATGATCAGAAGGGCATTCAACAATACGCTTTTCGACAACTGATATTTTGGCAGACACTTTTTTGGCCAATATAAAGAACTGGAGAGAAACAAATGCATATTCCTTTTGCGCCCTGGAAAGCGTTATCCAAATCAAGTGTGGGCGACTGAACTCGCAGTCAGAATTGATCAGAAGGGCATTCAACAATACGCTTTTACGACAACTGATATTTTGTCAGACACTTTTTTGGCCAATGTAAACAACTGGGGCGAAACAAAAGCATATTCCTAAGTCTTAGGCTAAGCCTAATATATACAAGCAGGGTGCAACCGGAATTACAATTTACCGGAACCGAACCGGAACCGGAATTTGAAAATTTTACCGGAACCGGAACCGGAAAGTGAAAAATGCATTTCACCAAAAATTTCATTTTAATCTTATTTTTTGCTCTATTATTTGTGAAATAACCTTAGTCGAACATAGATATTTATTTTATTTCTTGTATTTTAGATTTTCATCATCGACTGAAGTGAAATCCACCATCAATGGCTTATATTCGGAGTACAAGTGGCTTTCAAAAGAGATTCTTAAAAATTACCAAAGTTAATAAAACGGCCAAATTATAATACCGGAATTTTTAAATCCGGTAAAAATTTACCGGAACCGGAAGGTGAAAAAATGCCGGAACCGGAATTCCG
Organism: Enoplolaimus lenunculus; assembly: GCA_030248215.1. Classification (NCBI taxonomy): domain Eukaryota; kingdom Metazoa; phylum Nematoda; class Enoplea; order Enoplida; family Thoracostomopsidae; genus Enoplolaimus; species Enoplolaimus lenunculus. The sequence goes on along the minus strand of JASANG010003733.1, from coordinate 8,536 downwards.
GTTGCACCCTGTATACAAGCAAAAAATATAATCTATAAAGCCTAAGCTACTCTATCCTAGCCCCACAAAAAAATGTTGCGCCCTGGAAGGCGTGATCCAAATCAAGTGTGGGCGTCTGACTCGCAGTCAGAATTCATTAGAAGGGCATATCAACAGTTTTTCAGTGAAAATACTGAAGTAACCGAACGCGGATGCAATTCTAAGCGGGTTTTAAAATAAATACCCGTATCCAGAATTCGTCGGTGAAAATACCCGGGCCCGGATGCAGCAATAGTTAAGCTACAAATTAACAAAATAGCAGGAATACACAGGGTGCGACCGGATATAAATCGACCGAAAACCGGATATTGAATTTTATACCGGAATCGGATACTAACTTTATATAGCATGTAAGTACGAGCACTGTTGAAAGAAATTGATTCGCATATTTATTCTAGATTATATTTCTTACTTAGGCTTAGGCTTCGGCGTACGAACCCATTTTTATATCGCTTACGGTTTTACGCTTTATATAAGCACCTAAAAGTAAACATTGGCTCCCTCTTTCATATCTTAGCAGTTTCATATCTTTAGCAGTAAAACTAGCTGACCGGCCAACTGACCTAGCAGTAAAATTTTATGCTGTGGTAGGGTAGACTTATAAATGGCCTATATCTTTCATACCATAAAATTTTCCATCTTCCTCAAAATTTTGAAAATCGAACGGTGCCACAAGAGTTGCCCTAGTTCAGGGCAAAAACAAATATTTTAAAATTTTACAATATGTAAATTGATAGGTTTGTGTGTTGTTTGTGTGTTAATTTGCGTTGTGTGCGTTTGTATTACGTTTGTGTATGTGGTGTGTGTGGCTAAAATCGAGGAGGTTTGTGATAGCTCAGGGCTATCACGAGTTTCGAGGACGAGGCTGACACGTGATAGCCCTGAGCTATAAGCGATTTCGCTTATAGCCCAAGGCTATCACGAGGTCATTGCGCATTATATCGCTGATCGACGATATAAACCCTAACCACTACAAACTATTATAATTTTATGCTTTACGTTATTTTCTTCACACACAAAAAGTAAAAGATATTTCCCTGATCAGACAAAATGATATGAGCAGAAGAAGTGAAATTTGCAGCATTCCAATTGACTGTTATGTGCAAAAAGTACCGGCAAAGAATCGACATTTTTTCGCAGTGACGATGCCGATACTCACAAAAAGTGCAGATAATCGCCGATGCCGACTAATCTGCACTTTCCTAAGAGTTGTACTGATTAGTTGGCATCGGTAATAATCGACACTTTTCTTGAGAAAAAGTTGGAACGCTGTCACTTTAACTTGTTGGCGTATATCTGTGCGTTTGATCAGGAAAACTGGTATCTCTCTTGCGTTTGTGCTTGAAGAAATCAATTGAAATAAACTGTCCGATGTCGATGCCGATTCCAACTTTAGTACACCATGCTGAAAGAACAGATAGGATACTACACATTACACCACTACATTACACCATTATGCGAAGACTTAAACCTTAACCACCATAAACCATTTTCATGAGATAATTTTATTCCAATTAATTTTTGCAAGCACCAACGCAAGTAAGATAACGCTTTCCCTGATCAGAAATTCTGCTATCCACGAAGAAGTGAAATTGATAGCATTCCATCCAACTGACTTCCATATGCAAAAAATTTTCGGCAAAGAATCGAATTTTTTTGCAGTGCCGATGCCGATACTCGAAAATCGAAGTGCCGATTTTTACCGATGCCGATAAATCCACACATCTCTAGTTGTTAGGGTTTAAGTATTCGCATTTTTAAAATGTGTAAGCATGTGAGACATGCTTGTCCTGGTGCATATGCAATAAATGCAATGCACATTGTTGTACGGTCGACACATAGTCGACCAAAAACGCAGCTGGAGAGGCGGGCTACGTGGCGTAGTGGTAGAGTGCACGCTTTAAGGATCCATAGGCTGAGGGTTCGATCCCCGCTCTAGTCCGCTTTTCCAGCTGCTTAGTAAAAGGTCTGATGTCCCGGATCCTACCTAGACTGACAAAATGCATTGTATTCCATCTGTTCTTTGTCAGTCTGGTAGGATCCGGGACATCAGACCATTCAACTAAACAGCTGGAAAAGCGGGCTAGAGCGGGGATCGAACTCTCAGCCTATGGATTCTTAAGCGAGCACTCTACCACTGCGCCACGTAGCCCGCCTCTCCAACTGCATGCTTCGTCGACTATATGTGTCGACTGTACAACACAATGTGCATTGCATTTACTGCATATGCACTAGGACAAGCATGTCTCACATGCTTACATGCCCTTTTTTCAACAAGGTCGTCCCTTGACCGTCCATCCTATTTTCGACTGGATACCGTGTTCATAGCGCGGCAGTTTGCCATTGCGCTCACGGCGTAGCCCCCATGTCAGTCTGGTAGGTTCCGGGACATCAGACCATTCAACTAAACAGCTGGAAAAGCGGGCTAGAGCGGGGATCGAACTCTCAGCCTATGGATTCTTAAGCGAGCACTCTACCACTGCGCCACGTAGCCCGCCTCTCCAACTGCATGCTTCGTCGACTATACGTGTCGACTGTACAACACAATGTGCATTGCATTTACTGCATATGCACTAGGACAAGCATGTCTCACATGCTTACATGCCCTTTTTTCAACAAGGTCGTCCCTTGACCGTCCACCCTATTTTCGACTGGATACCGTGCTCATAGCGCGGCAATTTGCCATTGCGCTCACGGCGTAGCCCCATGTCAGTCTGGTAGGATCCGGAACATCAGACCATTCAACTAAACAGCTGGAAAAGCGGGCTAGAGCGGGGATCGAACTCTCAGCCTATGGATTCTTAAGCGAGCACTCTACCACTGCGCCACGTAGCCCGCCTCTCCAACTGCATGCTTCGTCGACTATATGTGTCGACTGTACAACACAATGTGCATTGCATTTACTGCATATGCACTAGGACAAGCATGTCTCACATGCTTACATGCCCTTTTTTCAACAAGGTCATCCCTTGACCGTCCATCCTATTTTCGACTGGATACCGTGTTCATAGCGCGGCAGTTTGCCATTGCGCTCACGGCGTAGCCCCCATGTCAGTCTGGTAGGTTCCGGGACATCAGACCATTCAACTAAACAGCTGGAAAAGCGGGCTAGAGCGGGGATCGAACTCTCAGCCTATGGATTCTTAAGCGAGCACTCTACCACTGCGCCACGTAGCCCGCCTCTCCAACTGCATGCTTCGTCGACTATATGTGTCGACTGTACAACACAATGTGCATTGCATTTACTGCATATGCACTAGGACAAGCATGTCTCACATGCTTACATTCTTAAGCTTCGTGTATTTACATTGCAATCGGCATCGGTGTCGGCGGCAAAATGTTGGCATCAGCCCATCGCTAATTTCTTTCAATATCCCAAAATTACGATACTATATACAAGGCCAAGTCAAATCAAAGAAGCAAGCAATAATAAAATTGTTGAATGATAGAGGTATACTAACGGATTACCATAGAATAAACACGAATCTATTATTTACTGATGACACCTTTGTCGCTGCAATCTTGCTCATTCCAGCATGATTAAACTTTAAATTTGCATCTGTACGAAACTACATTTTCACGCACGTTCTATACACCCACCACATAAAATAATACCACAATACACTAGCTACGAAATAATTGACTATCCAATACCTGAATTAATTCTGAGTCTTAAGCAGTGCGATAAGTTGGGTAGGCTAGGGTACGACGGTTTTTAATTCAGAGTGCTCAGCAGCTGAAAATGAGAGATGCTCCCAATAGGTTTCGAACTCGGTCGACAGATCATCAGTCCAGCGCGCGATCCACTGAGCCACGCCGCCTCACCATCAACTACTAATTTTTGCTGTTTTATGCCTTATAAAAATCTCAACATTATACAGTGTATCTTGGTTCTTCCATGTTTTTATGCTGCTGCATATGAAGGCACTACATATGCAGCAGTGATTTTTACCGTTGTGCAGCAACAGCATGAGGTTATTACTTGTCTCTATGCATCCACATGTCACATCCCCCGGTTTTTCTACAAGGTCGTCCCTTGACCGCCAACTTATATATTATTGGTTCTACCGCGGCAGTTTGCCTGTCTTATAAGAACCTCAACATTAATATACAATGTATCTTGTCCATGTTTTTACTGCTGTTGCATACGAAGGCACTACATTGCAGCAGTGATTTTTACCGATATGCAGCATCAGCATGAGGATATTTACATGTCTCTATGCATCCGCATGTCACAAGCAGTACTATTTAGAGCCATCCAGAAATTTTTGATGCGAGTGCGATAAGTCTCGAATCCGCAGCGTACGGATTACCAGTCCGCTGCTCTGGCCACCGGCTACGCACCCATGCAAACTTTTTGCTACAAAACCTCTACAAACCCCGAAGCAGTTGCATTTAGCCCTTACGAAAATTTTGCTGCAAAGGCGGTGGGACTCAAACAAAGGACGTGTGGATTACCGGTCGTCCGCTACTATACCACTGAGCTACGCAGCCATTCAAACGTTAGCCAATGTAGAGACCAGGTACTTTATGCAATATCTGTTGGTGATAGGTCTAGTAACTTTCAAAGCTGTGAATGTTGAGGATCAAAATTTAACACACTTCTCGCATATAAATTTGCTATACTTCTACACTATTCTAGCATATGTTTTGCGGCCCATGTTTCTGGCCGTCCCAATTTCCCGGGACATAAATATACCCGGAGTGCACACTTATGCGCTCCTGTTTACATATGCACAGGCAGATATATTTACGTAGTATATATATTGTCCCAACTGTCCCATCTGTCCCAACTATCCCATCTGTCCCAACTGTCCCACTCTGCCATCTGCAACTCTAGTCTGTCCCATCTGTCTCATTGTGTCTTAACTGTCCCAACTGTACCATCTGTCCCAACTGTCCCACTGTCCCATCTGTCCCAACTGTCCCAAGCTGTCCCCTCTGGCGCCAACTGTCCCAAACTGTCCCAACTGTCCCATCTGTCACAACTGTCCAATCTGTCCCAACTGCCCCAACTGTCCCATCTGTTCCCATCTGTCTCATTCTGTCCCAACTGTCCCCAACTGTCCCATCTGTCCCAAGTGTCCCGGACTGTGCCATCTGTCCCCATCTGTCCCACGCTATGCCATCTGCCCCAACTGTCCCAAGCTGTCCCATCTGTCACAACTGTCCCATCTGTCCCAACCTGTCCCAACTGTCCCATCAGCCCACTGTCCCCCATATCTACCCAGTGTCCCAACTGTCCCATCTGTCCCAACTGTCCCATCTGTACCATCTCTTCCCATATCTCCCAACTGTCCAAACTGTCCCGTCTGTCCCCAACTGTCCCATGTGTCCCAAGTGTCCCAAGTGTCCCATCTGTCCCATCTGTCCCATCTGTCCCATCTGTCTCATCTGTCCCAAACGGTCCCATCTGTTCCAACTGTCCCATCTGTCCCATCTGTCCCAACGGTCCCATATCCAACTGTCCCATACTGCCCCATCTGTCCCCATGCAAGTGTCCCAACTGTCCCATCTATCCCAACTGTCCCATCGGTCTCTACTGTCCCAACTCTCCGCTCTGTCCCAACTGTCCCAACTGTCCCATATGCTCATCTGTCCCATCTGTCCCGTTATTCCCCATCTGTCCCATCTGGGTCCATCCCATACTTTCCCATCTGTCCCATCTGTTCCAACTGTCCTAACTGTCCCTACTGTCCCATCTGTCTCCTCCTATCTGTCTGAGTTTCCATCTGTCCACACTGTTGAAATATCCCAAGTATCCTCTGTCCCATCTGTCCCATCTGTCCCATCTGTCTCATCTGTCCCAACTGTCCCATCTGTCCCAACTGTCCCAGCTGTCCCAACTGTCCCAACTGGGGCATATGTGCGTAGGGCTGTCCCATGCTGTCCAATTCTCCATATCCAAGACTGTCCCATTTGTCCCAACTATCCCAACTATCCCATCTGTCCCATCTGTCCCAACTGTCCCATCTGTCCCAACTGTTTCATCTGTCCCAACTGTCCCATCTGTCCCAACTGTCCCATCTGTCCCATCTGTCCGAAATGTCCCATCTGTCCCATCTGTCCGAACGGTCCCATCTGTCCCAACTGTCCCATCTGTCCCATCTGTCCCAACGGTCCCATCTGTCCCAACTGTCCCATCTGCCCCATCTGTCCCCAGTGTTTCCCAGTGTCCCAACTGTCCCATCTATCCCAACTGTCCCATAGGTCCCTTTTCTCTATCTGTCCCAACTGTCCCTACTGTCCCAACTGTACCAACCTGTCTCATCTGTCCCATCTGTCCCAACGGTCCCATCTGTCCCAACTGTCCCATCTGTCCCATCTGTCCCAACGGTCCCATCTGTCCCAACTGTCCCATCTGCCCCATCTGTCCCAAGTGTCCCAAGTGTCCAACTGTCCCATCTATCCCAACTGTCCCATCGGTCTCTACTGTCCCAACTGTCCCTACTGTCCCAACTGTCCCAACTGTCCCATCTGTCTCATCTGTCCCATCTGTCCCGTTTGTTCCCATTATTCCATATTAGTTCCCAAGTGTCCCCTTCAAGTATCCCATCTGTCCCCATATCTTTCCAGACTGTCCCCAACTCCTCCTGTCCTATCTGTCTCATCTGTCCTATCTGTCCCGTTTTTCCCATCTGTCCACACTGTCCCAAGTGTCCCAAGTGTCCTATTGTCCCATCTGTCCCAACTGTCCCATCTGTCCCATCTGTCCCAACTGTCCCATCTGTCCCAACTGTCCAAGCTTCCCAGCTCCCATATCCCCCAACTGCCCCAACTGTCCCAACTGTCCCATCTGTCACAACTGTCCAATCTGTCCCAACTGTCCCAACTGTCCCATCTGTCCCCATCTTGCTCATATCTCCCAACTGTCCCAACTGTCCCATCTGTCCAACTGTCCCAGCTGTCCCATCTGTCCCATCTGTCCCAGCTGTCCTATCTGCCAAGTCCCAACTGTCCCATCTGTCCCATCTGTCCCAACGGTCCCATCTGTTCCAACTGTCCCATCTGTCCCATCTATCCCCCAACAGTTCCATTTGTCCCAACTGTCCGATCTGCCCCATCTGTCCCAAGTGTCCCAAGTGTCCAACCTGTCCCATCTATCCAGACTGTCCCATCGGTCTCTACTGTCCCGACTCCTCCTTCCAACTGTCCCATCTGTCTCATCTGTCCCATCTGTCCCGTTTGTCCCATCTGTCCCATCTGGTCCAAGTGTCCAAGTATCCCATCTGTCCCATCTGTTCCAACTGTCCCAGACTGTCCCTACTGTCCCATCTGTCTCATCTGTCCTATCTGTACCAGTTTTCCCATCTGTCCACACTGTCCCAAGTGTCCCCAAGTGTCCTATTTGTCCCATCTGTCCCCAGACTGTCTTCCAAATGTCCCATCTGTCCCAACTGTCCCATCTGTCCCAGCTGTGCCAACTGTCCAGCTTTCTCCCATCTGCCCCAACTGGGTCAACTGTCCCAACTGTCCCATCTGTCACAACTGTCCAATCTGTCCCAACTGTCCCAACTGTCCCATCTGTCCCATCTGTCTCATCTGTCCCAACTGCCCCATTTGTCCCATTGTGTCCCAACTGTCCCAGCTGTGCCATACTGTACCATAGTCTCCCAGCTGGCCCATATGTGGCCCAACTGTCCCAACTGTCCCATCTGTCCCAACTGTCCCATCTGTCCCAACTGTCCCAACTGTCCCATCAGTCCCAACTGTCCCATCTGTCCCCAAGTGTCCCAACTGTCCCATCTGTCCCTTCTGTCCCATCTGTCCCATCTGTCCCATCTGTCCCAGGGGTTTTATCTGTCCGAAACTGTTCCATCTGTCCCATCTGTCCTTATTGCTCCATTGTGTCCAAATCCAGTGTCCTATCTGTCCCATCTGTCCCATCTGTCCCACCTGTCTCATCTGTCCCAACTGTCCCATCTGTCCCAGACTGTCCCAGCTGGGGTGCCATCTGCCAACTGTCCCATCTATTCCCAGCTGGGCCATCTGTCCCAATTGTTCCTATCTGTCCCAACTGTCCCATTTGTCCCAACTATCCCAACTGTCCCCCCATCTTGTTGGTTTTTTTGTCCCATCTGTTTTCCCAACTGTCCCCATCTGTCTTCCAACTGTTTCATCTGTCCCAACTGTCCCATCTGTCCCATCTGTTCCAACTGTCCCCAACTGTTCCCCTCTGTCCCATTGTTCTGTCTCATCTGTCCTATCTGTCCCCGTTTTTTTTCCCATCTGTCCACTATTCCAGTGTTCCCAAGTGTCTCTATTGTCCCATCTGTCCCAGACTGTGACTCCATCTGTCCCAACTGTCCCATCTGTCCCAGCTGTGCAAGCTGCAGCTGCCATCTGCCCCAACTGTCCCAACTGTCCCAACTGTCCCATCTGTCACAACTGTCCAATCTGTCCCATCTTTCCCACCTGTCCCATCTGTCCCATCTGTCTCATCTGTCCCAACTGTCCCAACTGTCCCATCTGTCCCAACTGTCCCAGCTGTCCCATC